>CM023359.1:21715226-21863361 GCA_013282895.1 Eriosoma lanigerum
TCAATTTTAATCGATCGTTGTCGCGTTCTTTCAAACAACAAAGTATAGATGATATCTTATTAATTTACTATCTAAGTTTTACTTTGCAATTGTCGAGCTATAATGCCAAAAACTATTGCTCTTAAAATTAAAACCATTTTAATATTTGTATCTATATATCTAAATAAATGTATATACATAAATAATGATTACAACTTGTTATATCTGTAATTTTTCTCGGTGCACCTAAACACAATTTCAGGATAAATTAAATTATTAATCATTAAAATTAATGTACGATTATAATTTTATTTATTTATTTATTTTTTTTTTTTTGAAACAACAGTAACTCGTTAAACAATAATATTATTTAGATTTAGTATAGATAAATATGTACTTAAAACTATTACAAAAATAAAAATATATTAATAGCAAATAATAACATATACACGTAAACAATATAAATTATAAAACATTATCACAGTTGTTATTGAAATCGTTGAGTTCTAATATCAGAAATCATTTTTTTTAGTGCCTTCAAAAATCTGTCTGCGTTGTTAACACTGAAGACCATCGGTGGCTTTAATTTTATAACATTCACATCCGGTCCATCACTGCTTACCAAAATTCCTTCTTCGTCCTTCATTCTGAAATATTTATCACCGATATGTATATTCAAAAATAAGATATAATAATTATTCGTATTTTTAAATATTATTTAATTCGTTTTTACTATAGTCATTATTTAAACGCATTAACTTAATTGGTTCAATTTTATATTGTATTTTAACTTAAACTATAGTTCATTTAAATGAAATTAATATGTGTAGGAAAGGATTGGTTGAAATATATATTCGATGAATTTTATATTGGTAATTTAAAATCTACAGTTTATATTCGTATGACTATTTATCTACAAGAATATAGTTTAATTTTATTTATTTATATATTTATAACTTATATTTTTCGCAATTTATATTTTATTTTATTTAAATTCATATCAGAATATTTAATAAAATGAATTGGAACTTATTTTTGTACATACATTGATCTATACAATTGGTTGATTTAACCATACTAATTTTAGTAAATTCTTTCTCATTATAATTCCCTATTCATCTTAAATAATAATAATAATATGTGATATTATGTTATTATTACCTGTTTACAACATCGCGAGCTTCCTCTGTAGCTGGCGTTTTAGATTTCGAGTCTTTTACCAGTTCAATGCCAACGAATAACCCGACACCACGAACGTCGCCAATCACGTCAGGAAATTTTTCTTGCATACTTTTTAGCTCAGACAAAAGATACTCGCCCACGAATTTAGCGTTCTCAATCATGTTTTCATTGTCCACGACATTCATCACAGCAATGGCTATGGCACACGAAACTGGATTTCCACCGTACTTTAAAATACATTAAAATACTTATACAATTCTAAAAACCTTTAAAAATATAATTTATTTGTTGTATCTTAATAAAACAACTAATATAATAAAAATATATTTAATCGATATTAGCATAAAATAAAGTGAGGAATAATATACACTCTGAAATATATTAAATTTCCCAGTTTTTAATTTTTAGTACCTGTATAAAATAAAAAAAGTATTTAACTTTTTTATACTATATATTATGTTCTATGATCATGTTACATATATTTAAGCGGATAAACAATAATATAAATATAAATACTTATTTATTTTACCTATAATAATATCATTAGTAAATTCTACTGCTTTTGTTTTAATTAGTGTTATTGTGGTTGTATGTAATTCATTTGGTTCATTTATTTTCATTTGGTAACTAAAAAGTCATGTTCTATAGTCAATCAAGCATCTTCGATACCTTGATATGTGAAGATGATTGTTAACACCCAGATAGCATAGCATATTGTTAGAAGAGGAAAACGAAAATGTAAAACTATTACTTTTTTAGTGTTGTGATTGTAAACACTTTTCGGGTAGGTAGTGAAAGTTGCCGAAATATGGATATTATTCGACATAGAATTGAACACGGTATGTTTATATCACTTAAGAAAAGTAAATTTTCGACTTTAACAAAATTATAATTATTTTAAAATATTGCTATAAATGAAAAAATAATATTGTCATCGTAAATGTTCGGCATTTATACATTCGCATGTTATAAAATACGTTTAAAATACAATATCTCACTATAAATCAGTTTAAATTTCTAATTAAATCGTAACGAAAATCAATAATATTGTTATTTTGACACTTACCGTGTTAAAATATTGGATTCCGGTTGCTTCGAAACTACGGGCCACTGCTTCCGTCGTGATGACCGCAGCTACTGGATGACCATTGCCCATAGGTTTTCCGACGGTCACTATGTCCGGAAGTACGTCAGGTCCGTCAATTTGAAAAGCCCAATAGTGAGTTCCCGACCGACCGAATCCCACTTGTACCTCATCCGCAATACACACTCCGCCGGCTTCTCGTACATACCTGAAGTCAGTTAATATTGTTTATATACGAGAATAATATAATATAATTATTTTTTTAATAATATTGTTTTGTGTCCTACTGGAATAATCAAAAGACTCACTGAAAACGAAAAACAATTTCACCAAACAATATATATTTTAAGTTTAAGTACATCGATAAATAATTATTTTTTAAAAAATATATAATAATTATAATATATGGTCAAGTAAAAATTCAGTAGTCAATTAATTTTAAAATTCAGAGGATAATTATATAGACATAGAATGAACCGTTATTGATGAGAACGAACACGGTGAAACATCATTTCATAGGAAGCGTTTTATTATTAGGTATCTACCTTTATATTATGTAAACTTATAACAGACTTTCTATTTTATCGCCGTAAACATCATAAAACTACACTGAATATGTACAAAATAAATATAAATTTAGGTAACACAAACTCCAAAATAGTTTTTAATTAGGATTTCATTTATTACGATAAAAATATATTTTACTAATAAATAATTCGTTATACGTATAATAACAATTTAAATATCTAGGTTATTATTTTAATCTTGTATTTATTCTCTAGGTAGGGTATTCGTTGAATGCCGTATAATATTTAATAAAAATGTAAAATCTAAAAGACAACATATATCAAAATAATTTAAATATTTAAAATAATAATAATATATTATTATATTATTATTAACTATTTTCTTCACAACGTTAAATTACAATCTGATTTATTATTAAATATGTTTTTGTTATTAAATTTAATACATGTGTACCTATATTGATAAACAAAATTAAATAATCTAAATCCTAAAACAAATTGTTAGTGATTAACCGTGAAATTAAACTAGTAATTTGTACTCAATTTATAAATACGCATATGGTCTTTAATTTTATTTTTTATAAATAAGACTAACAGTTTTCTACGAATTTTTCCATAAAGTTTTAATTGCTAATTAAAACTTTAACAAAGAACATTATAATTACTGATTATAATTTATATTTATCAATTATAAATAGTTATAAATTGCTTACTTGTAAACGTCTCGTAAATAATTGTGTGGTAAAATAATCTGTCCGCCACAGCTTTGTAAACTTTCTGCAATGTAAGCACACAATTTTTGACCACGTTGACCAATAACGATTTCGTCGATTATTTTTTTAACCTCTGATGCATACAGTTTGCCCATGTCTTCGTTAGGATGATCATCTGCTCTTATTTTACCTCTGTACACATCAGGAACCGGAGCCTGTATTAAAATAATATAAATGCAGTATTCATTGAATATTAAATTGAAAAATACTATTCGTCATTTCCGATTAAACAATTAATTATTATATCATAATATGTATTTCCATTCAAATGCATACCACGTGTACGTGATTTGGTTTTTTTGGCGCTCCTGGTAAATTTAGTTTGTAAGGTGAAATGTCGATTAATGAATTTAAATGACCGTGATAGGCACTGAAAAATAGAAATATTTAAAACGTACCTATCAATCATACCAAACCGGCAACAGATGTATAGTTGGTATAGGTAGTACGATAAAATTTTAAGTTGTATATAATAAATCCTACCTACGTACCTAACGTATCTACATAAAAAAAATAAATATTTAGTAATTAAAATGTATTTTATGAATATGTATTTCGACAGTCAGTATTTATTTAAAATTAACTATATATAATAAAAATTACCTAAATAATATATAATAACCTTTGACATATTCACAAACGTTTAAGATAAACTATGGGTTTAATAACCATACAAATATATCATACAATATAAATACAATGTACGTTATCGACAATATAATTAAGTTTACGTCTGTACATTAAAATATAGCAAGGCTGAGTTAAAAATAAATAAGTTTACGAATTAAAAAGTCAAAGTTAAGTTAATTTTAATTAAGTTATATTAGGAGTTACTTTTTTTAAGTATTATCTCTTTCTTCACGAATTAACTTTTTTCTAAAATACCAAATTATTTTTCAGTGTAATTTATATTATGAAGTTAGGTTAAATAATATACTTTTATAGAAAACAAAATATTTTTGTACTTATTTAATTTTCTTGCAACAACAACAGTGTTATATTATAATAATTATAAATGTGTTAATATGTAGAGATAGATTAATTTTTAATAATTAATTTCGATATTAAACAATTTTTTTTTAATTTGTTAACCACGTTAAGTTACTTTTATTTTCATTTAACTTTTAACTTTTAATTTATAACCTTTACATTCATTAATATTTCTCAATATCTTAATTTAACGAATTAAAAAAATTAGTTAACTTGCCCAGCCTTGAAACTCAGAATAATATACCGAATGTATAAACTGTAAAATATTGCATAAAAATATCATTTCTAAAAAAATTAATTTTCTTCTACCTTACCTTACACTCCCAACGAGATGAGATGGGCCATCCTAGTCCTACACTTCTATAATATATCTTAATCTCCTACCTCTCGTGCATTCTAACTGGAACAAAACGCCTTTATTCAGTTTCGGACTTTTCATACTTTTTGACTTATTTTCCATCG
The DNA here is from genome assembly GCA_013282895.1 of Eriosoma lanigerum. Lineage (NCBI taxonomy): Eukaryota > Metazoa > Arthropoda > Insecta > Hemiptera > Aphididae > Eriosoma > Eriosoma lanigerum. Next base: position 21,720,224 of record CM023359.1, read on the forward strand.
GCTGTCAACCTAATTCAACCTCATTTTAGTTGCTTCTTACGACTCCCATAAGGAAATTTCTAAATATTTAATCATTTACTTATATATAGATAGTTACAGTTACTATACTAATTCAATTAAATGGAATGGGCATAGAAATTTAATATATCTACTTTTGCAAATAAATACATATCAATAAAAAAAACAATTATTAAATTATTTACCGGTCATAACAATATTATAATACCTTATTAAACATTTTCTGTTATCGATTAATATAATCTATATAAGTTATAAAATAATTATTACCTATGCATAAAAATGATACAATTCCATTGTGAAACATGGTAATCTGTATTTTATTTGTTAAAGCAAAATTATATTTATCTTACAAGTAATATTATTTAGATAATATTTTATAGACTATGTATTATACTATTATGTGTAGGTATATTTTTATTTAAACCTTCAATTTTATTATACATCTTATTATTGTTAGATAACTACCGAAATATGTATTTATTTGTATTCTAACACAATTAGTAGACATATCTGTAATTAATTTATATTGTTTATATTTAATTGTATAAAATGTATTTACATACTATTTAAAATAACTAATCTTTATAATTATAATATCATATATTTTATTATCTCGATCATAAATTATGTAATATTCCTTTATTTTTATAGCGTTAACGCTTTATCAGTAATTCTCAATTTCGATGCCATAATAATACAAAAGGTCATGTACCTATGCAGAATAATATTTTTTTGATTGAAAAATATTTAAATACTCAGAAATCTCATCTGGAATATTATTTAACTAATGGAAATACAAAAAATTGGTAAAATATATACACTATACGTCTATACGAGTACTATACGTATACAAAAATTATACCAATAAGGATCTCTATCTCATCAATTGTGATAACAAGTTATAGAAATTGAATGTGTATTTTCTGTTCTTTCTATTTATAATTAAATGGAAAACAAATCTATTCTATAACCTATTAAGTTAACATATAGTTTTTTTTATTTTGAATTGTTTTGGTTATTTTTATAATAATGTTAATAATCAATGTTATTAGTGCATGTAAAATTATATATTTTTAATCGTATTTGAACCGTAAATATATAATTCAATCACAAAATCTGCAAGCATTAATTTTTTTTTAATTTATAACTTTTTTTTATAAATGTTATTTATTTAATGAATAAAATAACTTTGGAATGTTTAATAAATAAAAGTAAATATTTTTCAAAACACTAATAGGATGAATTATATTTTATGCAGTTCATATATATGTCTATTATAAAAACGATTTTTCCCCTTTATGCTATTGTCAATTTATAATTATTTTAAAAAATGTGTATTTCAAAAAAGCATTTATTATTATTAATTAAATAATAAATTATTTATTTAAATGAAATTCTATATACCTATAATATTTTCTTTTATATTTAGTGCACATTTGCATTATAAATAATAATTTTAATACAATTGAAAAATTTAACATTTACAATTTTAAAAATATTATAAAACATTATATGTAGATACTGAAAAAAAGGTCGGCTCTAAATTTTCCACCAAGTAATCTCGCTTGTTTTTGTTTTTTTATTTTTTAATTCATATTGCACATAGTTCTAATTTTAAAAAAACAATATGTCGAATTGTTTGTACTCACTGATCCAACGTGATTATATCAACATTTCCGGTGTGTTGTCGAGCTAACCTGATGGCCAAATCATTAGCTTCGGAACCGGAGTTGACAAAATAACAAACGGACAGCGACTCGGGCATTTTCGAAACAATCTTCTCCGCGCACACGACCAAGTTGTCGTGTAAAAATCGGCTATTAGTGTTCAACTGTTGCATTTGCTCTATACCAGCTTTCACTACGTCCGCATGGCAATGTCCGACTGTAAACAAATATATATATATATGTGTTTAATGTATTTCAAGCAAATTACAACACACATATTTAATATATATAGGAACGTAAAAAAAATTGAATTATAACTAAGTTATACTTTGGTAATTGGTTGTATGGCGTAGGAATAGGTGATATACTTGTATATTTGTAAATTGTTTGTCAAATATACTGTATAATAATGAAGAATTAATTAAATATAATATTATTATATAATGATCTAGTAATTATATAAGTATATAATCAATGTACATTAATCAATAAAATTATTAAAACTGGTACTTGATCGTTTTCTTTTTTTGATCGATAGATTTCATCAACTAAGCACTAATAAGTATAACTTATTACTACATCGATAATAATAAAGTATAAATTAAAACTTTACTTTGGTCGTTTACTCAAGTGTACGTTAACATGCGTTAACCTATATAGATAGATAATAAAGTCAAAAATCTTAGTTAAATATAAAAATATATTTGTACTGATAAAATCCAAAAATATAAATTCTAGCGTAAGAACATAAATCAAAATTTAATTAAATATAAATTTGAAATCATAATCAAATCAACAACAAAAACGTATTAGATACTTTGTCATTTATAGTCAGGAGCGTCATTTGGTCTGCAAAAATATACATAGGAGTATTAAAAAGTAACTAATTACGCTTAAAAAGCGTGTTAATTTATTAAAAAAATATATTATTTAAAATATTTTGTGACCTATATGCATATAAATATATACGTATAAAAAACAATTAATTAAAACAACTCCTCTGCTCAAGGACCACCACAATAACATATATTAAGGACATATAGACATGTATAGTCCTACTTATTATAAATTCTAAAAAGTGTTTTTAGTTATGAAAATTGAAATTTTTAAAAAAAAACTAATTCAATAATAACAATAAATTATGTAAAATTAAATTTTGTTTTTGACATACTTTTAAAATTATTTATATATGTTCATGTTGATAAATCAACAATCTTTGTTAGCCTTCGATTTATTATACTTCTAACTAATTCTACTACACATTCGTTTTTAATAAAAATATTTTGTTTTACAAATTAAATTAAACTCCGTCATTTAATAAATAGAGTTAACAAATTAGTCCTTTAATTAATTAACGAAAAATTAAAAAGTTTAAGCATCGTAAAAACTAAAAAATTTTAGGGAATTTATAATCCAAAAAGCGAATAAATTTAATGAGTAATTGTGACAAATTTAAATAATTAAAAACTCCAATATGGATTTAAATTTCACCTTACTTAATAATTAGCATAATCGTAAATCGTAAGTATTTTAGTTACTTATAAAGATTTTGTTGATTCGTTCGTGCAAATTTAATATAGAGTATAAATTTATAACTAGAGACAGAATTTATATGATCATAATAGGAGAAAATTTCAACAATCTATACATGCAATATAAATAGGTAGATTTACCTACATTAAAAATATTACAAAAACAAAATATTGATATTTTGAAAATAAAATATAGTCTATAGCTGAATATGGAAAATCGCATTATTACAGACAGTCAGTTAAGTTTAAAAACAATTCGAAATTTCTAATAATCATTAAAAATATTTACATAAAAATATTATATTTATAATAACTGTCAGATATTATGTTTTACATAGGCGCAATTTGAGTTTTATATTTGGATGGGACTAAAATTATATTTTAAACAAACCTGAGAGAATTATACCTAACCTTCCACATCATATGTACGATCTATTTTTTGAGGGGAAGGGAGGGAAGCTAAAGAGGATTTAGAGGGCTAAGACCCGAGCTCCTCCCAAATTGCGCAACGATTCTTAATGGTCTTATTATACTTTATTATTTAATGTAGGTTACCTAAGTACCTATATCTATTTAAATTTGATTCATACACTTGAATTTAATAATTATTAATTTTTATTATTTATAAGCAATTATTACCAATTTTCCATTACCTATATTGATTACCTAGTCATTTTTATTATTGAAAATTATTAGGTTTTTATTATTAAAATAATTTTTTTTTTTTAATATAATTTACAAACCTATCAATAATCTTGGATACCTAATCAAATATGCGCATGCCCACACGACTATTATTAGGGGTCCAGTATAAATGATGCCCTGTAAAACCTGCAAAAATTACTTTAAAAATAAATTTATGACACATTAAAATTTCCTTAAAATTGGTTAAAAAAACGCTTTTATTTTTTATTAATTATAATATAAAATAATAGTATAAATAATATAATATATAAAAACACATTTTTAGCTAGGAAAACTTCGTCAAAGACATTAAAAATAAATGCAATTTCTAACATTCTGGTTTACCTATCAATATTGAAACTTATTTTATTATTTAGTACCTAACGGCTAACACTCATAGGAAATCGATAAAATTATTATATAAACTTTAAGTTAATTATTATCACAAATTCACTAAGGGTCATTGAAATGAATTATTATTACCTACTTATATGTTGAAATTTAATGACACTTGAAAAACGTACAACTATAATAATAAATAATTGTCCTAATTAGAAAACAATAATTGTTATAATAATGTTCAATACGGACACGTGCATATCAGCTGTCGGCATTAATTTATTTTTGAGCGTACTATCAGTACCACTCAAATTGAAATATCCTTCGAATCAAAATATGAAATATCAAACGATTTGTTATGCAAAACGAGTATACTTACCACAGAAGTGGCTTTTGGTTTTTTCCTTTTACCCATTGTATAAATTAATTACATATGGTACAGATTTAATAATTAGTTTAAACGGCATTTAAACCGTTTATTTCGAGAGAAACAAACTTCAAAGTTAAAATTATCCATTCGTTCGTGATTTTATCAATCAAAATATACATATTATAATACTTAGATAAATCAATCATAATACAAAATATAATATATAATCTTACAACCGACATCTGCAGATCAATGAAATTAAATAGATTATCGAGCTATCATACCGTGGGCTACGTTATTGATGCAATCCAAGTATTCTCTTCCGTCTTGGTCGTACAAATACTGCGCTTGGCCGCGAATGATTTTCAAAGGATTCTTCTTATAAAATAATTCGCAAGCTTTCCTAAAAATATATACAAACATATTTTGTGAAAAACCAATATATACATTACACTTATAAGAGATAAATAGATAGATAAGGCATAAGGATATTATATAGATTGTGCTTGTTACTATTCCTTTTAAATTTTAGTTCAAATATTTCAGCAAAATGAATTTAAACAATTTTGGTAACACATAATGATACTCTTAATTGTTTTTTTTACGTCCTTCTATAATAATTTTTTCAATATTCATACTGCATAATACTATACTATTATTTAATTGCATTATAGGTAATATTATAGGTAAGGTAATAGTGTTGAAACTTGAATGGTCCGATAAAAAATAACTAAATAAGCATATCGCATATCGAAATGGGTAGTTGTGTACAGCGGCGGAGACCGCAGCCGCCGAGACACCGGGAGAATTCCCGGTGGGCCGAATAATATGTTATAATTTTAGGCCGATATTCATTTACGTAATTAATAAATATTACGTAAATATAACAAGTATTAAGTGTAGTTAGAACATTCGATTGAATAACAATTATTTTCTACTTTGGTCGGCTATAGCCACAGCCTGTCACAGAATGAAATAAATTTTATATTATACATAATATAGCCGGCGCCAGGAGTGGTCCAGGACGGGCCGCGGCCCACCCTAAAATTTTCTCGGCCCCTGACTGGCCCATCCTGTATGATTTCAAAGTATCGTTGTTAGCGATTTTCGTTACGCCACTGGCAATCCCTCCAAATCAGTGGTCTCAGCCTGGCCTTCCGGACATAAAGTTCTGGTGCCGCCACTGAATATAGCTATAGCAGTAATATTGTTTCCCTTACTATTCTAAAAACAAATTTCCACCAAAATTTTTCGAAATATTAACTTAGTTGAACAATGTTATTTATCTCATCAATTCAAGAAATTAGCTACTTATATGGTATTAAATACTAATTACAAATATAAAATGTAATTAATTTTGAGTCGTAGTTTTGTCAAATAATGACCAAACCTAACCATCCACCCACCCCTTTTTATCATGAAGATGATGCTTAATAGAAATCCCCATGTCGCCACCACTGATGTATAATCTAATATAATATTAATATAATGTTTATATTTTAAAACTGTTCATATTATTATTAACGTTTGATACGCGTTGTTTTTTACAAACCTTAATAACCATTTACTTAAATCATTATTATATTGTCAAACATAAAAATATTTTATAAAAAAAATTTAAATAATATGTAAGAATTAATATAAACTTCAAAGTTAAATTTAGTATCATAATTATTATATTTATAATAATTCATTAATATACACAATATTATGTCAAATAAAAAAAATACACATGGGCCGACTTTACTATAAATTCCCGAGCCAAAATTTTTAATCTATCCACTGCAGGTTGTGTAAGTACAAAAAATTAATAATAAATTGCTTGTCTTTCAACTCACTTAATTCAAACGTTATACATTTGTAATAGAATAGATGGATACATGTTATCAACTTTTTTTATATAATTACCCAATTTATAATTTTAAATATAATTTAACAACGATTTAGATTATGTATATTACGAATAAATATTATAATTGTTATTGTTATTGTTAAAACCATATAAAAATAAAATATCATGGAAACATAAGAGAGACATCCATATTCCACAAACAAAAATGTCTTGATATTAATTATAAACACGAAGAAATATTTTGGAAAGAGGTCAACAAAAATAAAAAATAAATAATTCGAATATAAAATGTTAAAAATAGCACTCACCCAACATATTTGTTACGTAGATCTATTGTTTCAGTAAGAGTGAGCGTTTTACTTGCCATCTTTTGTTTTCTAAGCTATTGAAATACTAATATTGAGATAGTGAAATAATTATTAATTATTATTACTCTCAGACCCTAAAGCATACAGGTCCGCGAGCGTTTTAATACTACACAAAGTTCGTCAATTAAAATAACGTTCACATATAGGACATAGGTTTATGAAATGGTAATAGCAGAGTGGATGACCTTCATAACACAATCAAAACAACAGACAAGTTATCACTACACACAATATAAATCACATTATAGGTAATACTGTAATAAATAATATGAATTATTGATTTATCAATGATAGTAATATTGAATATGTATTTTTATTATGTATTTAAAAAAATATAATATATAGTTTATTATTATTACAAACCAGTGTAAGTTATAAATACTTAAATAGATAGACTCAATAATAATCATAATTATTGTAAAAAAAAATAAATAAATAAATAGAATAAAACATAAAATACTGAGTGGCAGACAATAATAATAATAAAATAAAATAAGCCTTTAAAGGTCAAGTGGAGTTATAATGGTTTAGTAGTACATTACTTTAATAAACATAACATTATATATTTTAGACAAATTCTAAATAATTATAATATGCTTAACAAGTTTAACCTTTTCAATGAAATTGCTGTCGGTTAACAACTAAGGCATTAAAATGGGTAAAAATTTTAATTTAGGTACCTACTTCAACTTACTACTCCACTTCACCACAAAAATACAGCTAAATAAAGATCACAATTCACAATATTTTCCAATCACGAAATCTTAGACTTTTAGTTTACATTTTGCATAAAACAAATTTCGGTTACAATAACGAAAAATTATTATTTATATTATTATAAATTCATAATGTATAACAAATGTTGATATAAAATTGTATTAGTACTATAACTAGTAATATAATTATTATACAGAGTGTTTAACGGAATACATTTACATTAGTGGTAAAATTGTATCAAATATAAATTGAATTTATTAAATAATGAAAATTTAATAATCACACAATACAATATGGACAGGAGCACAATTGGAGGTTCTAGGTGCAAAATTTTAAATATAAATGAATCCTCAAAGACTTTGAGTTTTTTTAGCAAATTTTATTGTGAGAATTAAGAGCGATAATAGATAAAGATAAAATACTAGGGGTATTTATTGCTCATTTCCTTCTACATTCATTATACCAATTAAAAATAAAGAAAATATATGCATTCTATCACTTTAAAATAAAATTATTTATTTAGACTAAAATGTATCTGTAAGAACATTGAATCTACTTGGTGCTTATGACTAAAGGTATAAAATCATTCCAATATTTTTGGGATAATTATGCCACTGAGTACAGAGTATATCATTTAATAATTGTTTGAATAAGATTAATTAGTTCGCAATATTATCATAAAAGAATATAATTTTTTTTTTTTTTTAGTGTACATATTGTATAATAATATAAAACAAAAAATTTACATAATAAATAATTAATAAAAACATTGTAATTGTTTTCAATATATAATATAATTTTAAAGATTAAAAATAAACAATTAAAATAGTAAAACTGAAATTGTTTAAATGGCCAAAATTACAATAATATTGGCACTAATTTTTATTTGATGAACAAAAATATAATTTTTCTAAATAAATCTGTCTTATGAATAATGATCATTAAAAATATCCTATTTTGTTTTAAAAAGGTTACATTACATAGAAATTAAATTATATGATTCAAAAAATATTTTGTCCACTAGAGATTTAGTAGTATTAAGATTCATCTTCAGAAAACTTTTACTTTACTCATAATACATATATATTAAAAGTGGGTCAAATTATTAAAAATGTTAAAAAAGTAAAATTTCATGTTGAAATTGAATTTAAGTAGTAAAAATCTGAACTAAACTCAAATCAAAAAGTTTAAACATAAATAGTTTGTTTCATAAACATAAAAGTTTAGTTTTACAATAAATTGAATAGTTAAGATTTGGATCAAAACTAAATTAATAGTTCGGTTCATGTTAAGTTGGACATTAAATTAGGTTGATTTATCAATAAAATAATTTAATTATATACAACACATACCGTATGTTCAAACCAGCTCTAATATGTATATTATATTGGAAATGGTATAGTATAATATAATAAAACTAAGAAAAATAAAAAGAACAAAAAATAAAGGATAACTAACAAAAAGTAAAATTGAAATATTATGGAAAAAAAATATGCACTTCATTGGAACTCTATCTTACTTTTTGGGAATGTAACAAAATAAGGTCTTTTTAAATATTTAACAATTAGATAATGTTAAAAACAAATATTTTGAAGTATAACATTAAATACAGATTTAATAATTTGATAAATTTTAATTATGTTCCAATATATTATGTTTTATTATAATTATAATTATAACTCAAAAGCAGATGAAAATATAATTGTAAAATTTGTTTTAAATCATCAATTTTATTAATTTGAAAAATATTTTAAACTTTTTTTTGTATTTCTATAGCAATAGTTTGTAATAAAAACAATATTTATTATTAACTTAAAAATAAAATCATAATAAATATGGAACATAATTAAAAGTATTTTATAATTTATATTCAAATTAATATAGTGAGAAATATAATGGATCACTATTAACTATTAGTTATTACCTTAATAAATTTAAAACTAATTAATTAGTTTGATTTTATCAAACTAAATAATATATTTTCATATGAATAGAAGGAATTAACATTAAAATATATTTTAACTCAGTGTAACACTGTCATAGTCACTATCACAATTTCTCTTTTTTTTACACTTGAGTTAATTACACATCTTGAATTAATTTTAAGATCACACTTTCTATAGAAAAATTATATTCAAAAGATAATACCATACAAAATTTGTATTACAATACTATTCGGGTATGATTATTTATACCTAATAAATATTATAAAATACTTCTTGAACATCATATGTATGAAATGCATACAATTTAATTATATTATATACTTATTGTTTTATGGAGTTTTAATTTTCCATGATTCTTCTTGTATTCTATTGAAACAGTCTGCTAGGAATGTAAACTGTATAAATAATCCATAAAAAATCAATGTTTTAGTGTATAATTTAAATATTATATAAAGTATATTATTTATTATAATGTATATACAGCAATAAAGTACCATAATGCATTTTGTTTAAAGATGATATTATAATCCTTGTAGGAGAGAATCTTAAGGAAGTAAACAATAAACTTCAAAGCAGAAATGGTATAAGGGTAGATAAGGGGGACAATTGTACTCCACTAAAGAAGACAAAATCATAAATCATATATAAGAGATAGTAATGACTTCGATATTAGACAAAATAAAATAAAATATATTGAGATAATCTGGGCACATTTTTGAAGGTAAGAATAAAAAGCAGCGTGTTAATAAAAATAAATTTATGTAGAAGTAAAGAAAAATAAAACCAAACTAAAGTGATTTGATGTGATGAAGGGTAATATTAAGATAATTAGTAAAGGAATATAGATTTGAGGACTAGGGTGGCTAACCCCAAATAATTCGGTGAGAAGAATATCATACTTACATAAGGGGTATGTAATTTAACACATTTTGGACCTTTTTCTTCACGCTGAAACTGAAAACTAAATAACCCATTCGTACCATCAACTTCCCAGCATTTAATAGTTTTCCATGTGAATTCAACAATTTGATTCTAGAAAAAAAAAATACTTATAATTACATAATGATATTATGTTTTTTAATTGTATGTAATAGGTTAGTTTTAACTTGTATATTAGAAAATATTAAATTATTATTAACAGTTATAGAATTCATAAATATAAGTTTATTTTTATTTAATTTTTAATTACTGCTAGAATGAAAAACATTACTAGAAAACCTACATATTCTAGTATTCTATAAAACCAATAATTATAAACTATAAGAACATCAAAGTTTTAAATGAATTGTTAAAATTTAAATTTGTTATAAAAATAAACTTTAATTTGAATATATATAATTACCTCTAGAGTACCATCTTCAGTGCATGCTATAAGTCTGAGACCCAAATAACCAACAGCTGCCATAACATGACCAGTCTTTCGAGAGTCACATGGACAATGTGGAAATATAACTTCACCATAACCAGGAAGTTCTCTAGCCATTTTTAAATACTATAAAATATTAAAAAATAATAATTTTAGAAATTGTTTTTTATAATAATTAATCTATTGATTAAAACTCGAAAATAAAAAAAAGTATTAAAAATTAAACAACTAAAACCTAAATTTCTATACAATTTTTATCATTTATCACTATTACAATAATACAAAAATATATAAAAAACAAAATTATATTATAGATCATAGAAATAAAAGAATATTTAAAACCAATATTATTATTGATAAAAATAATTATAAGAAAGGACACACCATGTAATGATTCTTTGTAAAGAAACCTAAAAATTGTGATTGATAAACCATTATAGTAAAATATGTTTATTATTCCTACAATTTAAAACCTCTTTTACAATGTCCTAAATAATTATTTATAACGATTTTTTAACATTATTCTAATCTGTATTATTTTTTAGAAACACCTTTTATATTTATTTTAAATTGCTCTCTATTAATCGATTTAATAAAATACAAAAATATACAAAATAAGATTGGTGTTATTTGATAGTTTATACATTTAAGTATTGATTTCTGTCTAAATTATTTTAACACGAACAACTATAAACATGTGTACTCCAGTACTCGCATTTACAATGTACAGTTTAACAAAATATTTTTCGATAGATATTTACATCTAATTTTTTGGAAGAATCTTGAAATGCTTTTAATTCATATAAACGGTCTCCTACAGTAATATGGTTACGATCAACTTCATCAATAGTACTCCAGAAAATGAATGTTGCAGCTAAAGTATCTGATTCTATAAGACTCATTTCAATTTCCGGATTAAATAGCCATCGTTTTATACATAAACAGCTAGCACTAGCTGTTCGGTAGTTTTGAACATATAACTGATGAGCTATTTCATTTGGTTGAATTTTTCTTTCTAAAAATAAATATATTAATTAGTTATTAAATATGATTATAGACAAAATACGAAAGAATAGACAAGGCTCAAAAATGTTACAATGAGACTAAGGTAGTAGACATCAAATATTTATGAGAGAAAGTGAAAGAGAAGTAATAAAGTTAACTAATATAATATTATTTATTGTTTTGAAAGAAAAGTCTCATTTAAAACATATTGACAGAAATAAATAATGATAGTGATTATAGTGCTTTGATGGTCACAATCAGAGGCGTGCTCAGGATTTTTTATGGGGGGTTGAACTAAAATTCTTTAATAGGTACACAGAAAGAGGTGGAATAGTTTTTTTACTTTGAAAAAATTGTTCATTTTTCCAGAGTACGAACTACTATAATGTAAAATGTTCATAGGTTTTTGGGAAGGGGTCGAACCCCATGAACCCCCCCGTGTTAAGGTTAAGGGCATTAAGCACGCCATGGTCACAATGTAGATATATGCAAAACTTTTGGTCATGATTCAAACCATTCTCTTTTGAAATATAATAAATATAAATAAATATATTGATAAAACTTACCAAAATTATACTCAACAATTTCAAATAAATAAAAATAAGCTGCTACATTATCAGCCATTTGTATTTTATCAATAACACTATTGTAAACACTATCAGCTGTGGCATTTTTCTTAGTTCTAATATTTACTATTTCTCGATCTGGTAATATTATTTTTAAATCCACAACAGAATCAATATTCTAAAATATGTTAATTATTAATATAATTGAATTAGAAGAGTTAATCAATAATAACAGAAAATGTATTACTGTTACCTGTATGTTTCCCGAATCAGCCAGAAAATCTTGCATAATTTCACATTCTGCGATCACACGAACAGCACATACTTTTTCCAAATACAACTCTAAGCCTCTTCTTCTTGAATCAAGTTGTTGTTCACTTAAACTATTTTAAATATGCATTTAATAATGTCTAATACATTTATTAAGTTAGTTCTTACAAAAATGGCCATTTTCCTGTGAGTTTTGGAAAATTATATCCAATAAACTCTCTTTTGAGGTTAGCATGTAAATTGGCAAATTCACTATACCGTTTTGAACACAGATGTCGACCTGCCATGTATATATTAAACACCTAAACACAAAAATTACATTATATTTGTAAATAATTTTTTAAAATCAGAATATAAGATAAAAATGTTTTTTTTATTTAGAATTTATGGGAAAAAACCTGGAATGTTCTATTACTTAAAGTTATATTTTAAATATGATTATTAAAAGAAGTATTTTGGATTAAAAAAAATTGAAAAAAAATGAATGAAAACAATTTCATAAATAAGTACCAAAAAATAAATTTTGTACGTATTATGATTTTCATAAATTGATAAAATATCTAAAACAAAAATAATTAAATACTAATATTAATACTACAAATATTAAATTTACCAATCTTGTAACAAAAAATTAACTCTTTCGATTAAAAAAATGTATTTTAGGACATCTCTAAATGTGTTTAGCTAAACTTGATTTAAAAATACATATATATTGAAATAACAAATAATCCATAGAAATACAACATAATTCAAATTCAAAAATAAATACATGTAACTTAACTAAATCAGTAATTATACTATAGAACCAATCAACCGATCAAATTACAACCTAATGGCAACAACATAGGCATAGTACGGCCTAAAGAATTAGAGGGGACTTGAGTTTCATTGTTCCTCCGTATACATATTAATTTAGATATTTTTTAATACATTTCATTGAATAATGAAGGGACTATAGACTCCAAAACTCACCTCCTTGATCATTGTTTAAATTACTTAAATAATTGTAACATTTGAATTAAATATTCGATATATTGAAAAATTTCAATGTTATCAACATATTTTTTTTAGTTATTATTTACATCTAAAGACTAATAAATATTTTAAATTAATAAAATATTTACCACATATTTTTCTCCATCTTTATCAACTGTATGATAATCTGGTACAGAAATTGGTAGAGATCTTTTATCACTGTAATCAATGTAATTAAATGAAGACTGATCTTCACTTGGTTCTAATCTCTCGGCTTCCTAAAATATTTAACATCAATGCACAAAAAGTATTAATATAATTATCTACATATATACATACATGTTTAAGAATATAATTATGTTTATCTATGCAAAATTTATTTGGTAGTAATATAATATATTATAAAATACCAATCAAATCAATTTTTAATCAAAAAGTATATTTAAATTATATCAATTTTATATTTTCGAAATTAATTAATTAATTGAAACTTTTTCAGAAATACCCATGTTGTCGTTTATGGACAGACCTTTCAGAAGTGTTACTCTGTAGTGTAGTCATAGCAGTCAACATTGTACTACAAACTCTGAAGATAAAATCTGTGAAATGTTAGTCCACATTCAACAATATGGATATTTCTGAAAAATCCGTGTAAGTTTACAATTTAGGGAATATACAAGTTAAAAAATCAAATACATTTAAAAGTATTCTTTCCTTATAATATTATATTTGTTATAGCCTAAGTTCAAACAATCAAAATAATTTAAGATTTATAGATTATTAATAATATTAACTATTAATAATAATATTATATTAATAATATACTATTAATAATATTAATAATATTATACTAATATTAATATTAATAATATTAGTTCATTAACGAGTCGACCATTTATTATTCAAATATTATTATTACTTAAGAGTTATATCTTAAATTAATACAGAAATGTATCTTTTTAATTTTATATTATTTTAAATATTTGATCCATATAGTTTTAAATCAAGATAATATAATCTTTAAGTTACTATTAAAATAAAATAAAATAAATATTTATATTAAAAAACTAGTTTAATTGCCTAACTTGGCATATGAGTTAGAAACTATATTTTATTTTACATCTAAAAATATACATTTCTAAAGTTAGTTAAAATATAATTTATTATAATATTAAAACATACTTGTGGTGTAACTGAAATTACTGTTAACGTCAACACATCACCGCCCGATTTTATCAAATCCACAACTTGCTTGTGTGTTGAGCCTTCGACATTCACATTGTTTCTAAACACAAAAAAATACAACAATGTTATCATTATTAAATGGGCGTTTTTCATTAGGTATTTGAATAGGAAACGAATTTCCAGAATGAACAAATGACACAGAAGTCAACGACAGAATATGACCAAAACCTTCCAAATCCTTACACTTCTAGTATCCTGTCTCCTTTGCGGATCCCTGCGTCGTGTGCTGCTCCACCATCCAGTACAGCGCTGACATGCTGCAAAGGAGCGTAGAGTTGGCCGTTGATGCTCTTTAATTGGCCACCCTCGCTCACTTGGCCGCGAACATTAAATCCAAAACCAGTGACGCTTTTCGTGATAGTAACTTCTCGAGGGCCCGCCGGTACTTTCGACGACATTGTCCATTAACACACCATCACCTAAACGTCCTAAACGAGTAATAAGAACATGTGATTGACAATCCAAGAGACAAGAACGAAATTGTTGTTCATTTATTTTAAAATTCGCTGATGGGTCAAGAATATTATTATCATTCAATAAATTGATAACACCGCCACTACTTACTACTATCAAATATCAATTATTTTATCAGTATTACATTTACATATTATGTCTATATACAGTAGTATTGTTGTAAATATCACGACAGACACGACACCACTCAAGTTTCTACTAGAAAATAGCGATATCTATATTCTGTAGTTCTGTACTCTGTAATAAAACATTAATACATTATTATTATAATTTAGAAAGATGTTTTGTAGACATTAATACATCATTATAATCAATAGCCATTACTAAAGAAATAATGAGTCATTACACTTCGAGTTTTATTTATCTTTAGATATATATATATATATATATATATATTAATTCAAAATAAAAAAAGTGTTTTATGTATCTTTTTCCTCTTAAGTAACAAATAATAAATAAGTCTATTATATAATTAATGCTAGATCGTTAGTAATAATTAGTTCAACATCTATAATATTCAATAATAACAATATCTATTTTTTTACATATGAATGGAGGAAAATGTTAAAATAACTGAAATACCTGTGTCTAGCAAAGCTGAAATGGTGGGGATTACGTGGAGTCTGCTATCCCTCTACATTTTTGTATTTAACACTATCCATCCCTACACTTAATATGCTTGTTGTCCATAATAATGCCCATATCTCGTGAACTTTATATTAAAATCAGTATTTTTTCGGACATTAGTATTTTTAATTTGTTCGTATTATATAAGCAACGATCGAATTTTTTATTTTTTTACATCTTCGAAATTTCTACAATTACTCAAATTACAATCATATATGCGCAATTCGGTAAGCTTGGCACAATGGCACCTAAAAGCTACTAATTTCCTAATGATTTCAATTGTTAAAGGAAAAAATAACTCAAGTGATGGCTGGGTTTTTTTAGTAGAAAATTCTAATCCCCTCAGATTTTAAACACAAATTTCGCCTATGGTAACAACTATTACAAAGCTAAAACAATGTTTATAGAAATATCAAATAACAAATAAGATGTGGTACGTTACGTAACGTACGTACTTACGGAAAGCAAGGGCGTCCTTAGGTGGGGGAATAGGGGCAGTTGCCCCCTTGGTTTTTTTCTGGGTCAATTATCATAACCATTATGTAAAATCATAGGATAGTAAAACTAAAAATTAAAACATTATAATACTTTACACCCCTTAATAAATTCCTTCGGAAGAGCCCTTGACGGAAAAAAGCAAAACCTTCGATGGGTCTGTAATGTACTTAACTAAAAAAATATTTTCATTAAATATCTGGGCATCCAATTGGGTACCTACTTATTTTAACCTAGTTGGTTCCCAACCTACGGTCCGCAAAACATTTTTATTTATGTAATGTAAAGCGATAGTGGTTCTTGTCATATCTTCGACAACTTTTGTGCTAAACGCCAACAAGGATTTTCAAACTGCTCTTAAGTACATATACATATGTAAACACATAAGTACTCTATGATTAAAAACAAAGAAATCGGTTGTACGCCGCGTGTAATTTTAAGCAGTATTATCCGAAGAATATCTTATATCTTTGATAGTAAAGGAAATGCAAGCCCAAAAATAACATTAAATTTCTTTTATAATTGTAATTAACTGTAATTTTAATAAATATAATATAATATAGCTTACATTTTTTTTATAGCAGTAATTTATGTTAATAAAAATACTTCTGCATAAAATAATTATTCTTTGCAAGGACGTATTTATGGGTAGGACTGAGAAGGATTCATATAGCCCCCCCACCACAAAATTCTTTTATGTCTACTTAATTGTTATAAGCTATTTACTATATTTATAGGATGTAAATTGTAGAAGTTCAATATTGTCGTTTTAAAAATAATTAATAGTTTTAAATGTTATGTTATAACACCATCATCAGTTTATATCTATATGTCTTTTCGTTCATGACCAATTGGGCGGTGATACCCTTTGGCTACATATTTACTACATATTTACTACATATTTACTACCCATTTACTACTTAGGTGGTGGTAGTTGTAGCAAAATATTTATAGTTGCCTCATAGTTGAAAATTGTTCGCGCTGCCACTGCATCATATAGGTACCTACTAACACTTTTATAGCAAATACCTATTGAAGTACCTTTTTTAGTAGGTATGTAGTAGCATTGATTAATTATACATAAAATTATATATATTAATTATAATATATGTATAATTAATCAATGATAGTAGGTTGTAGGTATATAATATTACTAATATTATATACAATATTTATCTATTAGGTATAAATTGATATTTTATCATAGAAATTATCTTAATATTTAAATGTTAAATGTATTTATAGTATATTATTTTCTTTTATTCCTCTCCGTTTACCTACTCTTTATCGTTAAACTATTTATTTTTTTCTCATTATTTTTGTTTTTTTTTCTATTTTTTGCTATGTAAAATGTATTATTTATATAATGGTACACACACCTACCAAAAATTATGTTTTCTATTCTTTAAAGCTATAATCAATAGTAATATAATAATGGCATAATTTACAACAGTAGTACAGTATCACAAAAAATGTAGTATAAAAAATCTCAAGAGCCAATATGTGTTCATACGGTTTTGCACACTTTACTGCATCAATGATTAGGTAATATAAATAATAATTTTTATTGGCAAAGTATATTAACATGTTAATATATTCCTATAACAGAAAATTACCTACTTATTAGATAAGATTTTAAAGCGGTAGGTACCTCCTACCTATATATAGTATACGATATACTTACACTGATATTCTAAGGTAACAGCCGTCCGGTAATATTTTCATAAATAAGTATTATAATTTTTATTGACGTTCACATACTATAAGATCTAATATAATATTAATATATTATACACTATACAGAATGATCAAAATTATGTTACAGAAATATTTAATATTTTAATAAAAATAATATGAAAATATTATAACTATAAAACCTAAAACTATTTAGATTCTTTTTTAATTATTTTTCCCGCCTTTAAGTCGGTTTAGTAATCAACGTTTGAAAATTTAATGGAAACTTTTACATTTTTTAATGTAGGTACCTAATAGATTTAATTGTAACATAAAATTCTGATCGCAATGTACCTAGGTATAGATACTAAGTATGTTTCACACTGTCTAGAATGACCCAAGTTCAACTATTACAACTGATTGAATTTATATTTTAATGTTGGCATTAGTGTCGGTAAACTGTGAAGGTACAGAGGGGGATATTAACCCCCATAAATTATTGGAGGGGAACAAAGTTATTCTTTTGCCTCTCCGTAATAATTTATATCATAGACCATATAGTTACAGAAAATGTAATAAATAACAATGTCCATATTTATATACAATGGCAGATTAAGGGAGGGCCTAGCCGGGGCGGTAGATTTAAGGCTCATGCATATGTTATTATTTATTCCTAGAACAACAGATGCCCACACAAAACTCATAGACTACATTGATTATTATTATTACTTTTAATATTTTAAAACATGTAATATTTTAATTTTTTTTTAAATGATATAACTGGTTTGACAGAGTTTAAATAGTTTGATGTATTAATATTAAAATTGATTAATTAATCAATAATATTAATATATAAAGTAGGTTATATTGTATAATTTTTATGGAAAATTGATTATTTGATTATTAATATTTATTATTTATTTATATAACTTATAGCTTTCATACTCAAGTGTGGGAAAGAAGTCAAAAGATCAAATGAACAGGTACAGCAATTATATGGAAAAGGAAGTATAGTACAATTTGTTAAAAAATGGAATGGGCAAGTCATATCTAGAGAACCAACAACAGTATTGTCAAGATGGTACTTGTGAACAATTTGAACAGGAAAAGGCCGCGCGATAGACCGAAGCCACGATAGTAAATGTAAAGTAATAATAATATTATTTAAATTACTTATGTAAATATTCAAAATAAATTTCAATTCCCTACGATCAAAATTCAAGAAGTTATCATTTCACGACATAAATTGTCAGTCACAATTTTCAAAATATTTGAAAATAGATTAAATAGTATATGAGTAGGTTTCTATAAAAATTTAATACTGTTAAACCAAAAGTTGAAGTAATATTAAACATTTTTGGAAAAAAGTTCAAAGCTCTATATATTTAGCCAAAAAATCAACCAATCCGTTCCATAAATTTACCACACATATATATTATTACCTATGTTAATACTCAAAAAAAATGTCAAGTCCTACGATCAAAACTCAATTAGTTATCACGAAATAAAAGAATTTAAAATAACGGAAATCGTAATTTTGCCGATTTTTCAATTTTTTTAGTAATTTTTCTTCTTCTAAGGAAAAGCTTTTGAGAAATTTGAAAAATGAGCTAAATAAAGTACCAACTAGATGCAATGTTATACAGAAAGCATATCCCATTTCTGATTTGTGATGGTAATCGGACCATTATTTCTATCCAAAAAAATGTTTTCATACATAAAAAAAGAACTTTGTAAAAACAATACATTTCTCGCTCCGCTCAGAATCTAAAATTGATACTGTCGATTATCACAATATTTTACAGGAATAAGGAAAAAAAATGTTATAAAACACATATCAAATTTTCAGCTTATAGGGTATTTAATATCAAAATGTTTATGCTACGTATATAACTTACGAAAATCTATATAATAACATATTTCTTTGATTTCACTTAATATTTCAATTTTAAATGATTATTTTAAAAAAATGGGACTGTCGATTTACGAAATTTTTTATAACTGATTGAGTAATTTATGATGAAACTCCTAGGTATTATTTTTTCTAACCGTAAAACCCAAAATTACAAATTATATTTAACATTATTAAGAAAAAAATTGTTGGAAAAATTTCAAAGTTCTATATTTAGATTTTAGACATAAAATAAATGTAATAGTTTCAAAATGTTTTCTCATATATAGAATATCTTTATCAATGCTCAAAAGTCTCCACGTTCTGAAATACATTATAGTTATTATAAAATATGTATAATGTAATTCGTCAAAATTAGTTTCTGTGAATTTTGCAGTTTTTCAACTAATTTTTCTTATCTTAAGAAAGAGGTTTGAGAAATTTGGAAAATGAGATTAATTAAGTATCGACTACATAAAATTATCTACCGTATGCATACCTCATTTGCGGTAATCAGAGTATAACTATACCTATAGTAGTGTTTTGGAGGGTATACGCGGATATACGGCCTTATACGCTTCAACAATTTAATATTATTTAGCGTATAGGTACCCCCGAAAAAAAAGAATAATACGCGGGTATGCGCACGTTAGGTTAGGTTGTCAATTAAAAGTATAATATATATATTAATGCTAATAATACTTATTATTTATTATAATATGTCTATGCGAAATGTTAAAACTTTATAAATGCGTCAAATAATAGTATAGAAAATAAATTTAACTGTCACTGCCACTGTGGTATTGAACCCGGATCTACAACCGTGAGAGTGTAAGTGTTAATTCTTTAAACAGCTATAGTATAATAAACTATTATTTTAAATTTGTAATTTCCGAAGGTATTTACATATTACAGGTTATTACA
Source organism: Eriosoma lanigerum (assembly GCA_013282895.1). Classification (NCBI taxonomy): domain Eukaryota; kingdom Metazoa; phylum Arthropoda; class Insecta; order Hemiptera; family Aphididae; genus Eriosoma; species Eriosoma lanigerum. The sequence goes on from CM023359.1 coordinate 21,741,232, forward strand.
GGTATTTACTATAATAGGTATGTATTAATCTGTTTACGAAGTGATTAAATACTTTTTCCCACTTGTATCTGTATCTTTTTTATTATGTTACAAAAGGTGTTCAAAAAAAATTTATGGGCTTAGCCCTCCCTAATTATGCCAGTGAGGTTATGAATCATTTTAGAGGTGTTTACCCCTACATCGACCCCCCCTAGATGCCTAAATTGTGGCGTATACGGTATACCCCAAAAATAATTTGGTAAAACATCTCCAACTATACTTACTACCCGAAAACTGTCTTTAGACATAAAAAAAAAATCACACATCATTTTAAAACCAATATTATACTCTTCACTTCGCTAAAAATCTTTTAACAGTGTGAACAATTTATCTTCTTACCGTTATCATGTAACTGTAACACATATATCGTCTATATGTGATTAACAATTTTTTTTTGCGCTTGGTGGTAAATATAGGGGCAGTTGTCCCAGACTCCACTGGGGTTTTTTTTAACAAACTTATACTTCAATTAATTATGGTCAACATTTTGGGGGAGACTCAAGTCCCCAACATTTTTATTTAATTCTTCTCAAACACCAATAGGTAAAATAAATTATTTTTGAAGGTCTATGGACAATTTCGGGTGTTTAGGCACTCCAGCCATCCTAATTGCGCCTATTGGGCAGGCACAATATTATAAAACGCCACACATAATTTGTTTCTATAATCAATATAACAAATAAACAATATATTTTTATTCTTATATATTACTAAATTAGTGTTTATCGCAATTACAAATAATATTGTAATGCTATATGATACTTAATAATTACAGTAACTATACATCCTATATCTTAAATTAGCTCAATTTCTATTTCAATTATTGGCTACTGCCCATCCCAACCCTGTATATAGTGTATATCTTTATATTATAATATTAAGCTTAAAAATGTTTGAAGAAAATCCAATTATTCCATAATTTTGGAATCTCGCCATTAACAATATCCTATTTTTATTCATTTGCGTATAGTTTATTATTATTATTTGTACATACCTATATTTTTTTCGTTTATATTTGGTATACATTCATTGAACGAATGCCAAGTTTGTTTTTAAGCCTATGTATCTGAAATATAACTATATGAATTAAAAATAAAATTATTCTTACAATTATTTAAAAAATATTATTTTAATATTGTTTTGCCTCCAAAATATTAGTGACTCGCTGCAGAATCCATCCGTATTATCATTATTACTCATTTATATAAAATTAACATAAAATATAGGTATTCATATATTACAGAATAGTAGGTATATATTTTAATATATTAATTTTATGACTAATATAATATTAATATGACATAAATTAAAATTATCATTATTTTGTCTCTGTAATATAAACAGTAAGGTAAAAGGTTTTACTTTATGTTGTTGATCTTATTATAGAATAATATATAGTGAAATATATATATATATATATATATATATATAATCATTATACCTATTTATACTTTGTCATAATCAATACTTTGTGAAAATCTTATACACATAGCACATTAACTTGATTTATGCTAAATGTATTATGTTACCAGATACTTATCTATTTAATTGTCACATATTAAGAAGATTAGGGTTAATAAACATGCGATTACAAAGACTAAAATTTTATATAAATGCAGTTCGAAGACACCTTCACTTTAAAAATGTCGTAACAATCGTCTATTATGCAACATTGCAATATTTTACTTTTTTTAAATTACCCGATGAAATATCTAATTTGACCTGCTTTAAAATCTTATACACATTTGAAAAAATATGAATTGACCTTATAGCTATAATAAACTTGTTATAAACTTAAAGTTATTTAACTATAGTTACAAAACAATAAACATTGTAATATAATCATGGGCGTAGTTTAAAATAATTTTCTAGGGGGGCTATTAGTAGTAAGTATTGTAATGGAGATATTAAACCTAGGTTATTAGCAATTAACAGGTTAAAATTTTAGAAGGGCTGTACCCCACCTTACCACTAGCTAACTACGCCCATGAATATAATATTGTAACCTATACGAATAATATTAAAGTGCCAATCACCAACATTAGACATTGCACGAATTTGACATTATAACATAACAATTAGTAATTTTAATTAAAAAGGTCATAAATAACATAAATATCACTATTTCACAAGGATGGAAAAATTAACTATCCTTTTTAACTCATTAAGCTAAAGTTTTTTAGAAATGTTTAAGTCAAATTATTAAAAGTTAAAAGTATATTATTATAAGAATATTGTAAAATATTTGTTTAAAAAATTAAGAGGGGCTGAAGTAACGTTATTCCAGCCCCACCGACACAAAATAAGTATCATCGATAAACGAGTTGCGTACAAATTTCGAAACATGTACAAATTTATACAAATCGAGTATTAATTATATCCATAAAAAAAATGCAAAATTTTAAGTGGGGGTGGCTAGGGTAACGTTGAATATTAAAAAAACTATTTTTGCCAAAAATGAGTGATGCTAAACTTTTGGGACAAATCGTACAAATTACATATTAATTAATTGCGCACTTGAATTTTGTAAAATATGTGTTTGGTACAATGAAAGGGGCTAGGCTAACGTTACTCCAGCCCCTCCCATAAAAAAGTCATTTTTGACAACAAACGAGTTGCATACATATTCTGAAATGTGCCGAACAATTTCATACAAATCGAGTACTAATTAAATCCATAAAAAAAAATTCAAAATTTTAATTAGGGGGAGCTTGGGTAGCGGACGTGAAATATACTTTATGCCGAACTATCTTCACCAGTGACGAAACAACTCGGGTGGATGGCGATGATAAACATCGGGGCTCGCCACGAGTTAAATAGAGCCCCTTGACTATATGTCCAAGGCTTTCTACTATATAATGAAAATAATGAGATGTTTATAAATGGAAAAAAATGAAAAACGTACCTAGGTTTCTTGTATAAGTACTAGTTACCAATATCATATTTAGTTTGTGAGGTTAATGATAATACAAATATTAAATACAACTTTTATTAAATTGTGAACAAAGTGAGGAATATATTGGTTTACAAAGATATTTTAAATTTTATTATTACTATAAAATTCACGGAAAATGTGATATTGATAAAATTTATCCAAAACTGTGAAATATTGATTGCAATTTTGTGTTTAACGGTTTGCAAATTTTATAGAAGCATAATCATATACTTTAACTATTTACAAAATATTTTTTTAATGTTTTTTCACCCAGATAAGTTTACCATTTTTTATGAGCTTCTGAAGTTAAAATGTTAAAAGTTAAAATTGAATAATATGATATTTTTTATGATTTTATTGTAGATTTTAACACATAAATATTTTAATTTTTAATATTTTAAGCTGAAAATTATATATGTGTATTATGACTTACTCCTAAATTTGCATACAAAAGGTTAAAAATCAGTTGTCACAATTTTTTTTAAACGCCTACAAACTTTAACGTTTTACATTGATGTTTGATTTTTATAAGTCTAAAGACATTTAATGGTTTGACCGCCACAAGTAGCTAGGTGTATATGCTATCATTAATGATTAGCATATACTATACTAGTATATATAATCAATGGTAGTATTTATGATCTAAATACATTATGAATTATTTTTAATTCTTTTTCCTGTGTTATGAAAAAAAGTAGTATTTGATAATTTCAGGAGATATCACAATGGGTAAAACACCCAGTATTTAATCAACATAATTCATAATACAAAAAGATGTAATTAGTTAGACTATATATCAAGCAGAGAGAAATTTTTTTTGTATTATTTTATAATCACCTCCCCCCTGCATCGATCAACATATTATTTTTCTTCGGACAGCCATAAAATTTAGGGACCCATATTTACATTTTCATCGGGGCCTCTAAATCCTAGTTGCGCCACTGATTTTCACACCGAAATGTTCGGTTCCGTGATATTGTGATAATATGTAGTCCATCGACTCCACGAAATTAGCATATTATATAGCATTAAATTGAACAAGGAAAATGATTTAAATCTACTAATATTTAAATAGAATAATTAGAAACATAGTATTAAGTGTTTATTAAATTGTTTATACTTGTTTACATACATATAGGTTATACACTTTAAACTAATAACTAATAATAAATTATGTTAACTCAATCTAATTGAGCAGGTACATTTTTATTCATTAAATGTACTGCAAGTACTTAACTATTTTTAGATATCAATATAATAATAGAATGCTAACTAAGATAATACTACCCAAATTACCTAATTACTAACCTAATAACATAAATTGTTGAACTAATACATATAAGGATATTAAAATGTTATAAACCTAAAATGCTGCGGTGTTAATTTAACAGCCATGTACCTGATCACCCTACTATTACTTTTTACCTAAATTAAAACAATATTTAAATTTATATCACATAGCATTTAGGTATATAAAAACATTATTTACTACAGATAATAATAATAGTAATTATAAGTATAATAATTATAATAATAATCGGCGAAGGCATTTTTTTTTTCGGAACAATATTTGATTGATTACAGTTAAAACACGACGGTAGTATAGTTATATTGTATAGTAAGAAACTATAATGTTGATATTGTTTGACCGTTAAAATGTAAATTAACAAAATTCAAATTTATTATAATAGTTAAACATTATTAAATATTAAATCATACATAAAGAAGATCCGTCTTGAACAGGTACCTACTAAATAGAACAAGATATGTTATTAACTTATGTTGACGTCATTTGTCATTACACTTACACACATTACTGACATTAATAATAAATGATAGGTAATTGTATATTTTATGATTAAGCATAAAATTTAAATTTTAAATTGTAAATTGTAAATAATAAATAATAAAATAATTCTTCGTGTAATTATGTGGGATGTCGGATGTGGATATATCACATATTCATAAAGTAAAATTCGCCGAAATATTAGTCGATGATTGTTGCACCATTTTTTAGTCTAAGTGATTGTGATATTACAATATTTTTAAAAATATTTTTAAACATTTTGAATAAAAATTATAAGGTTAAAAATATTAAGTTTTTCATTATTTGCCAAATATGTACTTTTATATAAATAGCTATAGGCTATAGCTATATATCTAGTACAGAATTACGCGTTATTTATTTAATATATCTATTGTAATTTACATACCATTGAAAAGTGATTAGAGGTGGAGGGAGGAATATGTAAAACTGATAATTTACATTAAAATTTCAAACAATTGTAGAATCTAATATCTATCACAAAATTGATTAAATGTATATTAAGATATTACATCCATAAAAAATTAATATATAGATCTAAGTTATATGTAAAGTGTTTTCTGACTTTTGTTCAAGTATTAAGTTTTGGATAAACCAGTATGGGAATAATATTTTAATTTTTATATTCAACTAAATAACTAGATATTTTTGATATAGGAAGAACTGCTAAAATACACTTTTGATCTAATCAGAATCACACAGATCACGGACACGACTGACTTTGTTAATTCTGAAATTAAGATAAATGAATAAATGATAGTGGTTTATAGTACTATATAAGTAGTATTATAGTGTAATACTATACATTACACAGTAATAAAGTTGTATTACGAATTATTACATTTACAATGAATTATAGATAATATTATAAAACATAAACGAAATCATATTATATATAATAATCATGTGATGTCGTTATTATTGACAATTTTAAAGTGAACTCACCAAGGTTAAATATATGGCGAACAGCCGTCTAGACTATAGATAGCTACTAACATATTTTTAACAAAATTCAAACTACTGATAATTGTTATTATTTATTACTCATTGTTTATTATAATTGTATATAAATATAGTTATCATAATATTATGTTTAATGTATCACAATTTAAGATTATATTATCACAGATATATTTTGATGGTTATCATGTTTTTTTTGATTATTGATAACATAATAAATTATATTTGAATACATTAGATCATAATATTATACTGTCATCATAGTTTAATGTGATCTTAGCGGAAAACAATAATGCATACAATGAATATAATATATATAAATTATATGATATATTATATTAATGTGTTTGTTTCTATTTTGTAATATTATTTTAATGGCAACACTGTAGTATGGTTGCACGTAAATTCTCCAGACTAGCAGCGGACAGATTCCTCCTTCCAGTGACGGTTAACGGATTGTTGGCGAAATCGTGCAAAAAAAAAAGAAATACAAAGATTCTGTAACAAAAATATTATATATTATATAGTTATAAATTATTAGTTTATTTTATAGCACCTAAACCACAAATATGAATCATAATTTTTATAATTAGTACCTGAATTACGTATTTATTATTTATAATTATTTATTATTATATTTAATATTTTAGTCAATCATCATAATACAAATAAAATTTATAGTTTAATATAATAGTGTACACGTAAATTGTAACCACACAATTATGATTTATTGCATGGACGTGTTTAAGGGGTGCGATGTGGCGAGCCCCCCCCCCACCACCATTGGACTTATCAAACTTAGAAATGTATGCCTAGATAGTTCATTCATATTGTTATTTAATAAATATATTATATTATTAATAATATTGTTATCATCAGCCGTTAATTCGTTATTGTTATTGTCTTCCTTGAAAAACAAATTGAATTCCTCTTGAACCACCCTTGGATAGCGATAAAACCCACCCTTGATGTTGATTTATTGTAGCCTGTAGGTTATCTAAGAACAGCTAGGTAATTTTTATTACAAACTATAAATTACAGTAGACATAATCAAATACGCACAAATTACCTGCACATTTGCACTCATCAAATATTAAATTAGGTACCATAAAAAACAGCATCTGACCTCTGTAATGACTATTGACTAATATAATGATTAATGAACATTGTAATTTGGATGTATTACATTTGATAAAAGAGATCATTTATGTTAGCCTTATTTTTATTATATAATATTGTAAATATGGTGTAATCCATCTACTATATGTATTATTTATTTTCTAAATAAATGTTGGCGTTTTTGTGTTTTGGTATTGAAAGTAATTTTATGTCCTTATTGTTTCTTTTTTTAAAAAGTTGTTAATGGTGACATTTTTTTTTAAAATCTTATTTTTATATTTTAAGCAAGTAGTTAAAAGTATATAACAGGAATATCCGAGTATACAAATAATTTAGTTTTGTACTAATAAAAATTATAATATTAGATATATTATCATATACAATTGATTTTGTTTCGTACAATAACTTTCAGTAACGATTAAGTACCTACCTACTTATTACGTTATTAAGTACTATTGCGTACGACGTAACTAAAATGATTTTTCATGAAATATATGTTTAATATTTCGTTATAATTTAATAAAAATTAACTATATTAATAACTAAAATAATTAATTAAGATATCAAATTATTTACTTGTAACTATATATATATATATTTTTATAGTATTTATCTGTTATTTTCTTGTATTGTGTTAAATTATTTGTTGGTATAATTTTCTAATCATAAGAATCGAAATTTTAATACAGCGTATATATATGGACAAATTATTTAGAATACTTACCACATTTTAATTATTGACGGAATGATAAATTATTAATTTATCATTGACATTGAACTATAAAATATAAATTCGTTATGCAGTATAATATATTATAGATCTATAAATAATACATTTTATATACATATCTATATCCTATATGTATAATGTATACCTATACATAAATAATATACATTATTGCTATGAAATAAATAATAATAAATTAATAACTGATAATCAATAACGAAATAAACCTACAGATTTACAATATATTTTCCAAAAATCCGATAATAACCACCAAAATAATTATAAGTTACCTATTAATATTATACCCAGTAGTGTAGTTCCCATAGGATATACTCCATGTACGATGTACGGAGCTCTCGAGTTTTTATTAAAAAAATCATAGGTATACTATGTATAGTCTCAAAGTCTCAAGCAAATTTGCATAAAAATATAAATGTTTATATATTTGTTAGATTTTTTTGTAATCGCACATAAAATTCTACATTGTAATATTTATAAATTTATAATTTATAATTTATTGTATTTGTAGTGACGTATATTATTTTGTCAATGATTATATTTGACATTGACAGATATAGATGACGTCGGGTGAATAGAAAAAGAAACAGAAAAAATATTGTAAAAAATTATACATTTTTATATTAATAATTTAATTTGATATAATTGAATAATCCTCCCCTCCAACGTTGTAAATGTATATTAAAGTACTCATTGACTATAATGACTTAGTATAAGTACTCTCATATAAATTAATGGGAACATCTCTGCGATTTTACCTTATATTTATAATATTTAACATACCTATACCTAACTGATATAATATAACTATATTATTTATTTAATTGTTAATTTTAATATTTAATACTTAGACGTATCTAAAATTTACCTATGAGTAGGTTAGATTAGGAGAGGTAAGTACATAATATGAGAAATATTATGTATTTAAAGTATCATATTATACGATCAATTGTATCATCACACCTATAGTATATTACCATTGATTAAAATTTAATTCTAACAATTATACAGAATATCCCAGATTTAATTACTAATTATAATATTTCCGTGAAAATGAAGATTTTTATATGAAGTATTTTTAAAGTTATTATTTAGTCAATGAACTGTAATGCTGCCTTTTTATTTTTTAAGTTATGTATGCAAAATTTGAAGATAGCCAGTTGAGATAAATTTCTAATTTAATTAAAATGGTGATTTTTATTAATGTTTTTCATTAATTGAAAAACATAATATTTCTGACAACATTTTTTGTGACTATATATTTTGTTTATGATGTTGTGGAATATAAAACTCATATGACTAATATTCAATATTATGATAAGTAAATAAGGTAAAGGTACATAAATAGTTATAGCATTGATTTTATAACATACAATATATTATAAAATCAATGGTTATAGCTATAAAATTGATAATTATTTCTTGAGAAATATTGATAACTAATAATAATAATAATAACATGATATAAAATATTATGATAATTTTGCATTATAGGATATAATTACATCAAAAAATCTTGTCAAAAATATTATTTTTCCAATTATTAAAAAAAATTTCTAAAAATTGACCGCTTGATTAAATTTTTCATAAAAATATATTTTTCAAATTAACTTTCTTCAAATTTCATACAACTTCAAAAATAAAACATAATTTACTATTTTTTTCTACTAGTAGTATAAACTAAAAAATAATATAAGTAATACCATTGATTATAGAATATCTATTCTATAATCAATGGTAATACTTTTGCCTAAATAATTATTATACATTTACAAAAACAAAACATAATGTGTTATTTGACATTGAAATTTTGAAAATTTTCAAATAGGTACCATAATGTCAGTAAACAAATTCATATTACCATGAACCGGATCTTATATTATAAATATCTTAAAAGTACGTCACATACTGTCTGACTTGTCAGAATATATACTATATTTAGGTTTTAGAAGTCATTACTTTTACAGTATAAAATGGGGGATATTTTAATCATGGATGTAATTAAATATATCGTATATTTCATATAGCCTGTGATTTTTAATCTTTTTTTTTAAAACGTAATTTTATAATAATTTAATAGTATTTTGGAGTTCAATAGTTTAAATCATCTCTCAATTATTCTAATTATACCACTGATACTCAAGAGCCATAATGGATGGAACATATTCATTTATTGAATAATTGAATCTTAGATCTATATAAACTATACACGAATTGTTGCCTAAAGTGATCAAAACATGTATAGATTACACAAAAAAAAAAATCAACGGGATAATATTGAAAATGTACCTATATATTTCTTTAAATTCTCAACATTTATGTACCTAATATGCAATCATTCAGTTCACAAATCACATATGTATTTGTAAGAAAAGCAAAGACCACATTTTATAAAAAAATACTCTATGAATAATTAGAATAACCTAAAAATTTTTAAATAAATTAAATGCATTAATAAATAATAATGTATAGAATAAAATAAACAACAGTAAATACTTACATATAATGTAAAAATGCATTATTTTATAGCATATATGTATATGTATTATAATTTTAATATGTTTAAAATAATTTATAATTTATTTTGTTAAACTTTAGGGCGACGAAAATTGTTTTATTTTATGATAACCTGAGTTCTGAGTTATTGAGATACCTATTGAATGTATTTAATGTACGTGACTTTATAGTGCATCCAATACCTATATACTAAATAATTCCGCGAATATAAAATAATATGAAATATTTTTGATATTGATTATAGATATAGACATATAGTTTATAAATTATACTATTAAATAATTATGAAAATAATTATTTTATAATTTCAATTGTTTTATATAAATGTATAATATATATAACCTAATGTAATTAATATCAGAGTTGTAAATAAAAGTACATAAAACGTTTTGTTTTAAATAATAAGCCAACAACTAAAAATACACATAACAGATGAAATATGAAATATTTGAATTATTACGTAATCGATTTATGATTTCTTTTTTTTATTCAAATACCAAAGGTTATTTCATTTTGACAATTGGCAAAAAAATAATAATAATGTGAGAACTTTGAGAAGATAAAGTAACAAAGCAAAGATTACTGTTGTATAATGATTTATTCAACCTTATAACGTTTAGCTAATGGAATTAATGTATAGGTACCTCGTACCTACCAATACATACAATATTATACCTGATATTAATATAAATTATATATTTATTTGAAATTTCGTAAAATATTACATTGTATTTCAACGATTTACAGATTTTAATTCAAAATTATAAGTTTTATAAATTTATAAACCTATTACCGATGTACAACAAATATATCAAAATTTACAATTACCACGTGACTAGATGAATATAATAATATTATATAGGTAGTACGATGAATATAATGCATTATAGACAACAGGTATTGTGCCCTTTAAAATTTGAATAAATTAACATTCACAAAAAAATCGTTAATAATTTCAATAAGTAAAACCTAATAGCCTTGAAAATTCGACGATTCGGATGTATTTAAACAAATAAAGATAAATTTAAGTTATATCGAGAATATAAAGACTAAATATTATATAATATTATGTTATATAAGTGCATATTATAAAAACGCATTTAGTTTCAACTAGGGTACCTTTAATAGATTTATTAATAACCTTTAATATCCCACACGATTTTTGTTGTTTTCATTATTTAGGAATATTTAAAATAATAATATGAGTTATCTCATATTAATATAATCCGACAACGATGTTATAACATTAAAACAAATTAAATTAAAAAAATATTGTGAACACTCAGTAAATATTCACAAAAAAATGATCTGCTTATTAATCATTCTTTTTTTTGTACTTATAAATTTAATCCAAGATTAAGAATAGTCAATTCAACAGCGGAAATTTACAATAATTTTTAGAGTGCTAAAATTGTATATGTATTTAAATTTCTATTATAGAAACACATTACGATCATAGAAATATTGTTACATAAAATTTTTGCCTACATTAATCAAAATATTATACTATTTTTACTATTATACTTTATTGACTCATCACTCATGATTAATGATTCATAATTATTTATGTTTTATTATATTCTAGATTACAAAAATAATAATGAACAAAATATAACAAATATACAAATATGTTTGTTTTAATACCATATTCATAAATTTATTTTTATTTGCAAGAACATAAACAATGTCTTCATTTTTAATTTGTTTGGCCAAACATTTCTTAATATTTATTATTGAAAGATCATAAAATCTATTGTGGACCATTAAAATTCTTAGTAATGATTTAATTCTGCGCATTATGAAAAATTACTTAAATGTTTCATATGAAATAATATATAACAGAAATATTTTTGTTCTAAAAATTTAATACTTAGTCAACTTTTTTAAAGATGCTATTATTTAAAATTTATTTTTAAAGAGGTTAAGTTCCTCTAAGCCTTCCTTTTCTGCCTGTGACTGCAGATTTCCAATGTATATACTATTTTATGTATATAAACTATTCAAATTGGTATATACTTAAATATAGGCGTGTCTTCTGTTTCAGGAAGAACATAAAATTAAACCGGGCAATTACCCACATTTTCTATTAATGTAATATAATTATCACTTATTATACATTTAGATAAATATTGTTTTCAGTACATCATCCGAGAAAATACAATTATTTTAAGAAGACAAATTTATATTTTATAGACACTCATCATTCAATAAATTGTCTATATGTATATAAATATTAAAATAAAATCTAAAATGTGGTTTAAACATTAAACATGTATCTTCAGAATTGTATATTTCCATATTGGTATAATAATATAAAATACACTTTTGGTATTTCGTTATGTTTCTTAAATATTCCAATATAATGATCGCATTTTAAAATTTTTTTTATACTGCCAAAACAGCTCAGAGATAAATCGTAAGCAGCAGTTGGCTGTAATATAAAAAAAAAAAAAAATTATATTCCACAAAAACCAGACGGTTCTGTAAGATCATTTTGATCCCCTTTGTATAAACACCCGAGGGTCAGGTGTTCTACAGTTTGGGTTAGGTATAATAAAGGTTTTTATTTTATTTTTTTACCTAAACAGCTAAACCGAGTTTACTGTTTCGGTCACCCTCTCGCACACTTTCACCTTCGACACATTGCACCAGCATCTACCTTCCATATTATACTATCGATGCCGAGTAAAACCACCCGGGCAACCAACCAAACGCCAAATAATATTATTATATTTTTAACCAAGAGTATTTATTAATAATCTCGTCGTTCTTGTTATATTTTTGACATGTATCGCAGTTACAAAAAAAAAAAAAAAAAAAAAATCAACGAAATTGCCAATTTATATAATATTAAAAAATACAAATATAGGATTATCTATTATTGGTATACGCCATACGGTATACCGAAGTATAAAATTGGCAAACTTATACATTTCTCACACAATAAATAAATATTACAGTCCATCCAGGACTATATTATAATTCGTGTTTTTCACATAGTAATTCAATAACTTTTTGATATCCAAATGGCAAATAGTATAATATACAATATCGTAATTATATAAGAAACCGAGAAAGAAAATATGTTCCCAACAAATCTTTCTGTTTATATACCTTGTACCTATATCGTTTTATTAAACATTCTCGATCTCCAGATACACGGACGTCGTATAGATTATTCATTACGTTCACATAATATATATTCAAGTTGACCGTCATCGAATAACCAGTTTTATTATATTGTTATTTATATTTTAATTTTTGATCCAAATTGTTTTTTTTTATATATATATATATAGGGTTGGAGGGGGAAGGTCTAAGTTGCTGATTTGCTGAAATACCATTAAACCGAAAAGAGAAAAAAATGTGAAACACTTATATAACATAAAAAATTAAAAACCATAGCATGGTCGTACGCCCACCACATGGATGTTATATTGCATTACTGTAATATTACCTATAGACAAGTATGATGCTATATGATATTCCGTAGAGGCGTAGACTATCGACACACCACACACGCAGACCGAGTATTTTTCAATATACAATTTACTCAGTAGTCGGTTACAGATTTACAGGTATTATGTATACCACTATACCAGGTATAACAAATAATAAATAAATTGTAATAATCATAATAATAGTAAATAACAACAAAATAATGGCATCATGCAGCCAGAGCAGGAAGGTATCGGGGCATCGGATAACGGCGGCAGCGATGCAGCATAAACACAAAAATGAATTATGAAATTTTTAAATTACTCGGGATGCTCGGCGTGCAACGTGATGGTGGGCGGCGGAGGCGATGAGCCATAGAGGTACGGCGCGGTGTGCGGAACGGCACGGTCGGCGGGGAAAACGTGTTCGGCCTGCGGGAAGGGGGAGAGGCACTTTGCCGATTGAGAGATCAATACACCCTGGGTGCTGCGGCGGCTGAGGACGGCGCTGGGTGAGGTGGGGTGTTTCGTGAGCCGGGCTTCGACCGCGGTAACCGAGCGGTCCCACCATCGTCACGGATGTTACAAGCGTCCCGCACTTGCAACGTCACTGACATCGTGTCGGCCGATTGATGTTTTCGTTCGGAATTCCTGTCTGCCTCCGTCCTTGTCTAACTAAATATAGCGCGTATTCACAGAATCGTGCGCGCCGTATCTTCGTACAATACGCACGCATTATCGTTTCATCTCCGTCTGATCGTTCGTGTGTATTATTGTTTTTTTTTTTTTTTTTAAATTTTTTATTTTTTTTTTATTATTATTATGTTGCCCGCCGCTCCGTATATATATAATATGTACGTACGCTAACGTATATACATATATACACAAATGTATTCCTTAACAATAATATTGTAATAATAATAATAATAATATAAATTTGCGATTTTACGTAATTTTATCATTAATATATTTTATTAATATTCTTAAACGCGTAACCGCTCGATTCGATCGCATTTCATCCGCGACACACACACCGCCGTCGGCCGACATATTACTATTATCATCATCATCGCCCGTCGTTACCCGTAACTCGTTAAACGCACGTCGGGACGACGGCCATTGTGGCTGTGGAGTATCGTGCGCCCTTTTTATTATTATTATTATTATTATTACTTTTTTTTTCCCCAGTTTCTGTGCGTATGTGTGCGTGTGCGTGCGCGCGCGCGTCGTCTTATATATAAATAATAATAATAAATATATAACGAGATAAGTATACGTATTTATATACATTACGTTTTTTTACGCTCGTTCGAACTTCGAAACGAAAACGGAAAATATAATCGCCGGCCGATCAACCGATGTCGTAGGCAGCAGAACAGAACCGGCCAGTGCAGCAGATATCCGTTCTTCCGGCAAGATCGGCAAAATCGTCACTCGATTTACGTGAGTATTTTCTATGGAAAAGAAATAGCATCATCTTGTACTGCTACGATTTAGGTACTTATATGATTGTTTTCAAATTCTCTTTTTTCTAATCGTATATTATGTTATTATAAAAATTAATAACTATTGTACGATTCATCAGCGTATCGAAATTACGTTTAACATTCAATTTTTGTTTATTTTTCTTTTTTATCGTTGTGCAGATTTAAACTACAATTGTCGCTGTGATGCATTGGAAACACTGAGTTATACCTATTAGCGATGAGCCACAACATGGGTGGCATGGCCCCTTATGTCACGTAAGTGTTGTTATTTCAGAATGTATATTTATTTATTCAGTATATATTATATACTGTATGTATATGTTTTGTTCAGGTTACCGAGAGGCCGTAATCAAATGCCATACTATAACCAATGTCAAGATATGCCACCGCATATGCAAAGAGGCCATTGTTATCCAGACGACTTCAATAAAATGGGTGGACCTTGCTCGTATGTATTTTTTTTTATACAATAATTTTAGTTGTATAAGCATCGTAATAGGTACTTATGATAATATAAATGTGTACAAAAGAATAGTTTTGAGAATAATTAATCTGTATTAAATACAAATCAAAATGTTACGATAAACTTTTGAAATATAAACATAATATTTAACGATTAACATATTTGAAAATTAAAAATAGCATATATATTTTATGCAGATAAAATTAATTTTGAAAAGTTTGATAGTAAACTATGTAAATTTAGCCTATATTAATTTTAATTTTGTAAATTACATTTACAAGTTTAAAAGAAATATGATTAACAATATATAGTTTTAATTATTTATTATGCATATACAATTAGTCATTGTGATTTTATTTTTCTAAATGGAGTTATATTTTAGGTAATATTAATACTATTCTATAACTGAATTTATTATTATAAACTACATAAATACATTGGTGCCATCGCAATTGCACCATCTAAAATTAAAAGTGGGTAGTGGGTGGTTAAATTAAATGATTTATTAATATAAGTGTTAAATATATTATAAAAGAAAATATTTACAAACAATTGTATTAACTTATAATTAGTAGTCAGTAATTAAGTAACTACAAATAATATTCAGTGGCAGTTATCCAGTTATCCTATACTGTGTATATCGGTTGATTGCCTAAATAGATGTTTGTTGAATGTTATAAAGGGGTGGGTAGTTAAAAAATTATATACAATTTGCACCACATATTAAAAACAAGTTTGGCGCCAATGCATAAATATATATATTGATTTAATTGAATAAGGTCATTGATGGATTTTTTTTATAAAATAAAATAATTTAAAGACATTTTCACCAGCTTAATATTATAAATTGAAACAGATGACCTTTCATGTGGTACTGAATATTTTTACTTAAAAAGCTAGTACCTTGTGATCATTAATATTTTTATTCAGATTTTTAATAATTAATAAATTGCATATAAATTATAAAGTTAGCTCTATATATTATCATTTATTAGTTTAATTATTATTATATGATAACATCATAATAAATTTGTTTTCATTTTTATAGTATGTTGCCTATGGGAAATGAGTTCAAATCCCCAATGATGACTCCAGATCCGCCACCACCACCACCAGCAAAAAAGAAGCGGCGGACTTCTAATGCTGCTACTGTAACTAATCATCCGCCCCAGCCACCACCACCATCACCTCAAGATTTACTTCCACCTCCTTTATCGGGTAATTATAAAATAATATTTTAGTATAGCATATAATTTTATTTTAATATTTAACCATAAATTGTTATGTATTAAATGTACCATTTAATTTATGAATTTAAATAAATTTTAAAGGTTTATTAATATGGAAAATTATTGTTTAATGTATGGAGAAAATAGTATAATATACTTTATACATGTTACAAACTTACAGATAAAACATTCTCATTAGAGTATAGAATATTTAGATTAAAACTTAAATTTTTATGTTAGAAAATAAATAATTTTTAGTAGTTTATTACACAATTCATTTGTTAAACAAATGAAAAACTATCAATATTTGAATTACTGTTCATTTACAAATGATTTTTTATTAATAATTATTATACATTAATAATATATTTTAAATTCTTCCCAGTCAATAAATTTGTAATTTCTTATTATTGCATTATCATAGAGCCCTTCAAAATTGAGACTTGTAATAATTTAGAATGGACAAAATAATATATATATTAATCTATAATGGTAATATTATTCCTTTCTATTTAATTTTTTTTATGTATACCTTATTATGTCTAATATCAATATTAATTAAACTAAAATTAATGCTAAAAGTAACTTATTTATAATGTCAATAATTAAGGTTTTTTATAGTTAGATGTTAATATTACCATTATCCATTTGATATTGTTGTTGGTAACTTTGTGAATTTTTTCTATAGTTCCATTCATGACATTGATTGGGTTAGTAATTTATTATGTAGGATGACTTAAGTCTCTATCTGATTAATCTCTAATTTTTCATTTATATAAAATCTCTTGAAAGTCTATGTCTAGTACACAGACAATTAAAGAACGGTATTACATTCATTGGTTAGGCCGTCAGTTACGTGACAATCTGTTAAACCATTTACAGTTAAATTAAACTGATAACAGTATTATAATCCTTTGTATATGTTATTTTATATAGCCAACTGATAATGTAGAAATTTAACGTATAATTACCTTAAAATATATTGTTACCCTTCCAAATTAATTCAGTATTTCTGTGATGGTTTTGTATTTGCACACTAAGTCACAAGTAAGGTAAATGTTGTGGCGAATTGTCATTGAACGTTTTTATTAATTTTACATTTTCAAATGTAATAAATAAATTGATAAAATATCAAATTATTGATCAATAATAGTTGAAAAATAAAGTAAACAAAAACTTAACGTCCAATCAACAGTTCAAAAACTTGGACTGTAATAATATTTTAACTACCTAGCATCAGTTAATAAGTTAACAGAACTATAGTATAGCATTTATAAAGTGAGCAATAGAATAGTCTTGGTGATGGTAGTTGTACAATTTATTTTTATGTAATAATAAAATCCAATAAAATATATTATTAATTATTATGTTAAATTTGTTAGTGAAAATTATTTATTTATTTGTTTAATAGAATGGTAATTCCTATTTTATTCACGTATTTAAAAAAATACAAACAAAAAAAAGGAAGGGACAAAAAACAAAATAATATTGTTCTTTGTATATTTTTGATCGCATTACATTATAAGTTTCTTATAAATATAATTAATTATTTAATTTATCACCATCACATAGTTTATTATAAAAAATCAATCGCAAATTATATTGTAGATTGTAATTTGTCTAGTCTTTGTAATGCAAGTTTGTATTTAAAATAATTAATAAATAACATTAATTAAAAATTATAATTTTTTTATTAATTTTATAGGTTATGGAGATACTATAGTTGCTTCAAACCCTTTTGATGATACTCCTCCACCACCACAAGTGATGAACAGTCAAATGAACCGTCAAATGATGAATTCTCGACCCATGATGACTGGAAGTCCTTGCCACCAAATGGGTGGTTCACCTATGAACTGTGGTCCACCAATGGGCAGCCCAATGGGTGGACCATGTGGTAGTAGCCCACATAGAAACTCAATGGTTTGCGGACCACCTATGATGAGTTGTGGCGCTCCAAGCAATAGTCCACATGCAATGTCAATGAACCGAAGTCCTTCTGCCATGGGTAGTCCACATATGGTGCCAAATATGCGTGGAAATAGTCCTATGGAATGTGCTGCTATGGTTAAGCCGAATTTAAATTGTGCTTCACCTATGGGTAGCCCCATACCTCAGAATACCAATATGAACATTCACCCACCAATGTCTAGTCCCATGACAATGGGTCCATCGCCACTTAATGGTCATCCTAATTCGGGGCCAGGTGGCAGTCCTATGATGATGGGCCGAGGAGGTCCTTCACCTTTAACTAATAGTCCAATGTCTATGAATATGCCAGTGAGTTCAGCAGACATGAATGATATGAACTCACATATGTCTGTAGACAATAATGGATGTCCGGTACGAGGACCCCCTTGTCCAGGATCAAACAATATGCCTTCTGTTTCTATGGCTTGTAGGCAACCAATGTCTAATCAACAGTGCAATAGTATGCCAGGACCTAGTAATATGATGAACTGTCCAAGAGGTATGCCTTGTCCCCAAATGATGCGAGGCCCACCTCAACCTTCTGAACAACATAGACTTATGCCACCTATGATGCATCATTCTCAAATACCTAATAGTCAACAACCAGGTGGTTATGGACCTGGACCTAATTCTAAACCAATGCCAGTATCAGCGGGAAAGGTGCAGTAAAATATTAGTGAAATAATTTACGAATATGTGTTATACGATAAATTTAAATTTATGAATATTAATTTCTGATACATTCAATATATTTTTATTTTTGATAATATAATTTTAAATGTATTTTAAATTCAATTAATTTTAAATTAGTATAAATAATATTAAAACAAATATGTTATGTTTCAACCTTTTTTAATTTATTTAATCTGATTTATACCTGTATATTTTTTCAAACAATTAATATATACAGTAACTAATAAATTTTATATTTTATGCAAATAGTCACCAACATACTAAATTTCAATAATTTAATACCATTTTTAATATAAATTTTATAATCAAAATAATATTACAGATATATCCTCATGATCAACCAATGGTGTTCAACCCACAAAACCCAAATGCCCCACCTATATATCCATGTGGTAACTGTCATAAAGAAGTCCATGACAACGATCAAGCTGTCTTATGTGAATCTGGTTGTAATTTTTGGTTTCATAGGTAAGTTAGAATTAATTTAACACCTATGTAAATGTATACTCTGTTGCAAAAGATAATAAACTTGTTTGTGCATGTTGAATGACAGCTGTGTAAAAGCAGACCCATATTTTCCCTACTAACTAACCGCTATCTCACACACATCGATAACTACGAGGTTGTTTTACAAACATGCTTCATAAGTATCGATGTATTCACTGATTATGTCAATTTCTTAAGTGTACACCTGATTCTAGTATATGGTTAACAGGCAACATTCTGTATAAAGGTTATTGGAAATCTTTTTATTGGGTAGGAAGGTTACCTGGGGGGAGTACATGCTGCCAGATAAAAATCGGTTACCACCAAGTATATTATTTTTGGAACGGAGTATAATTATTTATTTCTCATACTAATTTATTATAAAATGAATTTAGGGTTTGTACAGGTTTAATGGAGCCTGCGTTCCAGCTACTCACCGCCGAAGTATATGCGGAGTGGGTATGCGACAAATGTCTTCAAACGAAAAATATACCATTGGTCAAATACAAACCCTAACGAATATATTCATAGCACTGAACGACTTTAGCCTTCATGAACTGAATATTGTATCAACATTTTTAGTGTTTCAGTTTATTAAGTACTTAATCTTGGTTATGATTATTATTGCAATTTTAAATACTTATTATTCATGTATTTCATGAAATGAATAGTTATTTTTTAACTATTGAAAGTTTATAATTTTGATTATATAAATATTTATTGAGTTATGATTGAGGTCTGCAATGATTTTCATATGGCGTATGTATAAGAATTCCTCTCTTGTACTCATCAGTATTTCAACTACTTGCATACATTGAGCGTTTTGCCATTTAATTTTTATTTGGCATTCAAAAAATCTTTAGTTCCTTCAATATACAACATTGGGCCTTTTCCTTTTCAATCTACTAATGCATTGTCTTATTGCCACTTTTTATCTTCTTTATTATTTTATTTTTTTATTCTTTCCCATAACTGAATTGTTTTTATATATATATGGATATATAATGCAAAATGCGCTTGAAAACAATTTATTTATTATATATTATTTGTGTATATCTGTAATGCTATAATGAAAACTTTTAGAAATAATTTAATAACAATCAATATGTTTGTACATAGTTAGTTCAATTAAAAAATTAAAAAACTCAAGAACTTGAAATGTAAGTTCTAAGTGTTACATGTAACTATATAAAATGAAATAAAAATTTGTAATAATTGATGTTATATTTTTATTTTTATACCAAATTCTACTATTTATTAAGTTTAAACTTGAAACTTATAAAATAATAAAATATAATATATATTCTATAACTAAGAAGATGCCATAACCACATATTTTGCTGAAATGCCGTTTCCTCTATTTGACGATATAGCAAGATCTTAGCTACAAAATTAAATGTGCTATTTTACAAATTAAACTTACCTAATTAAAAGAGAGAATAAAATGGCAAATATTCTATTGTAGGCTTTTCGTAAAATATTATTTAACAAAGATGATTTTATGCATTATTTTTTTCATATTTTAAAAAAATATGTTAATTTTAAAATGAAATTTTACAAAAAGCCTCTAAAGAAACAGAATATTATGTTTCACTCTGTATTCGCTAATAAGATTTAATTTATATGTTTACTCAAATTCTATAGTTTTACATGACTGATATTTCATATTGAATAAATTGTAATAAATTTGACTTGGGTTTTTATAGTTTATGGTAAATTATGACTAGTTAATAGGAATATAGGATTGTAATATTTTACTATAGTTTTAATTTATAAGCATAATACAAATTGTTCATATTTTTATTTATCACTGTTATTAGTAGTAATATTCTCTCAAACTATTTGAACAGATACCATAAAATATTTACAGTTGAATAAAATTATATATTTTTGTTTTTGTTAAAAAACCAAAATATAATTGCTTTTCAATATTGGTACTAGTTTGTAAAACAATAATAAATATAAATAATATGTTAATATGTATTATTAGTCTTATAAAAATGATTAATAAATAAAATATATTTTATTTTCAAAATTAAATTAATAACTTTGTTCTAGAAAGTAAGATTCTGTTATAAGAATTATACAATTTGTATATATTTCAAATTTTATTCAAAACATTTAAATAGAGAGATAAACAGAATTTAACAACAATATATAAATAATAACCAAGGGTAATTCATCACAAATGTTTTTTTTGTACTTGAACCATACCAAAAAATAAAATATTAGTGCTTAATAATACTTATTAAAAAATTATATTTTGTGATTGGTAAATTCAGTCATTATACCAGTCTAAAAAAAGTAAGGTAAATGAAAGCACTAATATAAAAAACAATATATATACTCTAAGACCAGCATTTGTTTGTATAGCTGATCTTATTTCAGTGTTAGCGTCGAGAATGTTTTCAGTTGTGTTCACCGCAATTGTATCTATTCTCTCGAGATCCTGGTCTTGCTCCAAAATTTTCTCTGTGAACAATTCTTGTAATTCAGCAATCCGTACAGCTTTGGATTCTATATTTCTTACCTAAAATTTAAAAAACACCAACAATAAAAATAATATCCATCTTATAATCAAAACAATACCAATGACATACTTCATTAGATAATTGATTTAATTCATTGTACATTTCTATATTTTCTGCTTCAAACATTTGCAATTCTTCGGGTGACAATTCGTCCTCTATTTGGGCTGCATACTGTCGATCAGCTACTTCATACTCGACAGCAGCTTTATTGATTGGTCCTTTAGGTTGGTCAACACCTTGTGTTAAGTTGCTTAATTTCAAAACATTATCATATTCAGCACACCTCTGTGCTCGTGTCGCTTTGATCTCGGAAAACAATTTCGAAACGAATTTTAACCGCCATTCAACGTAGCGTATTATCTGTTGTCTGTGGTCTTGAATTTGCTGGCTGCAACCGTCATTTAAATTATTTTTTAGTGCATTTACCTGTTGTCCACACGTTTTAATTATGTGCACTGCACCAATATCAATTTTGTCGCGATCCACGTCCGTCAATATTGTGTGTTGATTAAACGACTGAACATCTATATAATCGTTAAAATGACGGTTTAGAAAATCCGTCAACTTTGCCAAATCATTGACAATGTCTTTAGCTCTGCGAGAAAAATCGTCTCTACGTGGTTTACGTTGCTTTAGAATGTCAGTCTGCAATGGCGCCGGGGATCCGAAAGCTCTGTTTCTCGTTTTAATCGTTTTCACGTACGCCTTGAACACGGCAGTTTTGTCCATTTTTGGTTACAGAAAAGTCGACATAATAGAGTCAAAACTTTTTTTCCGTGACGACGAGTTTTTTTTTGTTTGAAAATTCCGTTATCATTATTTATTATTATTTACGTGTTGACTATCTATTATCATGATTGTGGCAATATAGATAACATTATGCGGTGATTATAGACCTGTTAAGTAACCACGACCACGTTTGTATTTAAATAATTATAGGCACGATTTAAGATAATTACAGGTACATAAAAATTATTTATATACAAATAAGTAGAATTAGATAATTAAATAATTGTTTAACTAGGCTTTCTAGGTTGAATATTTTTGATATCTGAGAATTCCGAAAAAACTGAATTATTTACAAAGACCATATACGATATACTAATTATACTTATATTTATATTTTAGCATAAGGTCTATGATTTTTTAAATGAAAATCGGTTACCAACATAACGAACTGAAGGTCATTTCACACGTCCATTAACGTCACAGTCTGGCAACGTTACGTCAAAATAAGATTACATTAACCAGCAACGTCACATGCCGTCAACGTCCCGAAACGCCAAAGTTTATCGAAAACTTTATTTAGACGTATCGTTGCCGGTTCGTTCATGTGCATTCGAATAGTATGAATATTTGAACGGATCGTTTCGGTCAAGCGTCAACAACTTTATTGAAATTAAATTTGAATATAATAAATCATTATAATTTTTTTGTTTGTTTTATAATATTAATATTAAAATGGACGATGAAATGCTAATAGAAAAAGTACGTCGATATGACGAAATATATAATAAGACTCATAAAAAATATAGTGACAACCAACATAAGGATTTGATATGGGCAAATATCGGTAAAGAAATGAACACAACAGGTAAATTTATTTATTATTTTATTGTTATAAGCATGGAAGACCCATAGGAATAGTTTCAAGAGTGGACAAAAATAAATTATTTCATAATATTATATTTTACAATTTTACACGTTATATACAATCGGAATTAAATTTTTTATACTTACATAATATAATATAAATTAAAATTGATTAAAATTATGAGTTCATTTTATTTTTTCAGGCTGGTCGGGTGACCCTATATTTCCCCCCTCCTCCTTCCACCATGGTCAACCGTGATTATTAATATTGAGATGAGCTAAAAATCTAGACAATATGTATAAAATACATATTATTATACTTTTATAATTTATATTAAAAACTATCGTAGAAATTTGTCTTTTTTCTCGGTAAATGATAATGATTATACAGGCGGAACCAGAATTCAATATTATAAACTGTTACTAGAACATAATATGGGAGTTTTCCCGGGAGGGCGATCGCCCCCTCCCCACTTTGACTTTGGCTTAGATTATTTATTTAATGTTGTAATTAATATAAATCGAAATTTCATAATATTTTTTTTATAACATGATAAACGATCTTTACCTACAGAACATGATAAAATAATATTAATATATTTATATCTTTATCAAACTTTAAATATATTCCAAAAATTATATCCTATTTTCTCCCAGTCTTCTGTATTTGGAGGTGCCATCACTTCTACTTGGTAATATCTTATTCATTATAGCTTCTCATACCTATTTAACTATATATTATGCACAGGTACAAATTAAATACGATGGTTTGAAACGAGTCACGTGTTACTAAGAATCTAAAAATAAAGACCATTTTTAATTAAAAAATGTACAAAATGTATAAATAATAATTAATAATAATTAATTCTATTCATAGGGCAATTGTGTAAAAATCGGTGGATATCACTTAGAGATCAGTTGAGAAAGGCATTAAAAAAACAAAAAACAAAAAATGGACGAGCAGCTGACATACAAACAAAATGGAAGTATGAGGATTGTATGTCTTTTGTAATACCATTTTTTAAAAAGCGAGAAAAATATTCCAACATAGCATCTCCTAAAAGTGCAAGTGAAGATTCAAATAACGAAGACACCCACCATAACAATAAAACCATAGATAACCATATTTCAAACGAAGATATAGAAAGTGAAGAGGAAATTGCAATAAAATGCAGTAAATTTATGGGGTCGTTGTCACGAAAAACAAATTCTCCAAAAAATATACTACCACCAAATTGTTACAAGGCTAAGAAAAAAATCAAACTAGAAACCGCTTCTTCTTTATTGATGCAATATTTATTAGACAATGAAAATAACCGATCGAAAGAAACCACTTCTTGTACGCATCCTATTGATACGTTTTTCAGTGGACTAGCTGCTACCGTCAAAACATTTTCCCCAGAATATCAACATATGGCAAAAAACAAACTTTTTGCAATAGTTTCTGAATTGGAGTGGGCACAATTGCAAAATAAAACAACAAATAATCAAATATCAGAATCAGTAGGTCCTTCAACATTATACTTTTACTCTAATTCATCAAGTTCATCTGTGCCTGGGAATTAAAATAATTTTCCATATGGTAACAATAATAGGCAAGTACAAATAAAGTGTACATCACTAAGCACTAATTAATATCATTTTTGACGTATAGACACCATTTCCTACATCTGTAGGCCATCACGATGCATCTTGATCCGAGTTTTATTATAATAAAATAATAGTTTTATTCATAATACTATGCTTGTTTACCTTATGTTTACCTTAAATATACCATTCGTTTTTCCTCAGCACTTATAGCTTCTCAGAATCTTGTATATTGTTTTTAAACAAATTTCGTCAATTTTAGAAACCTGAATATAGAATTGATGTGACATTCTAAAATATTTGTAAAATTGTTTTTTCTTCTTCCAAATTATTAAACAATGTATGATACTCTCTAAATTGCTTTTTTTCTAATATCATTTTTTGTTCCCATATTCTCCTATGCCGTTGGTTACTTTACTCTTCTTCCTCGTCCAAAATAATAATTTAGACAATTCTTTTGTACTAAATTTTAGTAATTATGTAATACAATAAAAGCGAATATTAATCGTACAACACAACACTAACTACATAACTATAACCATTTTATCAGTATTATTTACGTGATATTCTTAGATTTTTAAGTATACTGTTAATGTATTTGACGTAACATTACGTTCCGTATAATGTTAATCGACCTTAAAGATGTCTACGAATAATTATTATTTTACAGAATTAGAATCGAACAAAGAGCTCAACAAAATATTATATTTACAATTTGTGCTCGTGCACATGGTTTCTGTTGCCTGGAATCGTGAACACATTATTATGTCATTAGTTCGTTTATTATTATAGTTCTACGAATAGTTAAAACTGATGAAAATCATTGTTCTTTTATATTTACCTATACAAATTAAACAATATTATCATATTACTCGTTTTAATTTGTAAAAATTATATTCATTTAGATCTAGTCCACAATTAGTACTCTTTAATATAAACTGTTGCCTATGTTCAGTGCCGTATTTTATATATTTATTTCTATTTATTGTTCGACATTCAAGGTCCAGTTCTTACCTAACCCAACCACTAACCAGTCATGGCTAATCTCAACAAGTATTTGTCATTTTATTAAACTTAATAAAAATGTAAAAATCATAATTTCAGGCACAATCGTTTTAAGTTGTATAATTTTTTTATAATAATCTTTATAGTTTATCATTGATGTTAATAAAAAAAAAAAAACAATTTGGGTTATTTGTAACTTGTTTGTTCGTAATGTATTTATAATTTTATATTAATATGTCAAATATCAGAGAATATATTATGTTTAAGTTTTTATCTATCCTAAAAAGTTATAGAACATAATATATACAATGCGTAAATTTTAGTAAATTGTCTTACGTGTTTTGTCTGTCAAATCTCATGTAAATATATCATTACATCAATAAGTTATAACAATATAAGAATAGTTTTTTTATTTTGTAGATACATTTACAATAAAAACACCAATGCGCGTCAATATAGCTATAAAAAAATTACATATTTTTTAAAAATAATTATGTTTACCATATTATGTTTTATACTAATAAGTCTAAAGCATATAAATTAAAAAATGTATTCACGTGCATAACCGATACAGGATATAACTTTGTAGTCACCCTACTTGCACACACGTGGCCATATGTTCCTGATGTGTCATTTTGATTGGCAATTTTCAACGGTTTTTATTTTCCGGTACCCTACACGTACGTATAAAAGTTGACGAACTCGAATGTCTTTCTCCATATTATTATTTTTTAAAATTATGAACAATCGTATTGTTTAATTTGTAATGCATCATCTAAGTAGAGGAAATTTATGAACTATACATAAATTATACTTTTTGTACTAGCTTTTTTTGTACTTTAGGAAATTCATTACAATTTTAAGGGAGGGGCTAATATTTTTAAGATCAATTTAAGCCATGGATGTTTCATAAATATATGTAAAACACAAATAATTTTTAGGGAGCTAATAAATATAAAATTAGTATAGCGCCTCATTTTAAATATCGTCTCCTCATTTCCGCCTATGAAACTATAATATATAATTATTATTTAAAATATATTAAACACGTATAAACACTTTAAATCCTTTATAAATATATAAATTAAACACAAGGATTTATTTTAATTTTTAATAAATAATCAATGTGATTTACTATGGTATTGTCAGTGGTGTATAATCAAGTTTGTCACGCGAGTCGGGCGATAATATTATTATATTGTTTAATGTGTTCAATAGTGGATCATATCAATATTATGTATTTTTATCAAGTAGAAGACAATTCACCTTTTTCCCATAATATATATATATATATATATACAATTCACGATTGCATTTTATTTATTCGTAATAATATTAAGTCACAAATTAAGTTTATCATTCGAGTATATTATACTTGAAATATAAATTAAAGGTTAAGTTTGTCTTTGAAGTTAATTAAAAAAAAAAAATTGTGAATTATGATTAATTTAATTTCCTGATTTTTGAAAACCTATTCTTATTGCAGTTTCATTCATACCACGAACGAATTATTTTATATTTTTCCCTAATAATATAATGTAAGTACACCATAATTTTATTGTACTATAAGTATTACAAGATTGAAATTTCTTCTTTATTGTTGGTATTTGTTAGTAAATACTAGCACATACTATACGTTGTTTTCATTTTATTTCTAACGTTATGAGTTCAGTTCTACCTAATTAATGAATGTTTTACGTTTTAGAGACTTAAAATGTAAAAGATCATCTTTTATAAATACAAATAAATATTATTAAATAAAACAAATTTAAATTGTTTAATGTTATTGACAATTACTATTTGCAAGGTATAAAACTTAAGTGTAATAGGTACAGATAAATAACAAATAATTAAACAAATCGTAAAATTTTTATTTGTGCACATAAGTATAGGGAAAATTAATAATTTCCTTGTATATAATTTATATTATATTGTACAAAAATAACAATCGTAATATAATTTAAAGCAATATCATGTGCTATGATATATTAAACCTGTTGTATCCGGCATTTCGTTACACGAGGAAAAAGGTAAAAACCACCCTTACGATAATCATGAGAAACGTATGCGATTGGGTCCAACGGAAACAGGGCAGCCAGGACGATCGGTTTGTGTCCGGGATGTGGTTTCCGCGCGACACGCGATATCGTCTTCCTGCGTTCATATTATAATATATAAGAACGTGTATTGAGTATAGTAAATGTAGTAAATGATCGGTCGAACTTGTTTTTTTTTCGTTTTTTTCTATGTCTAATAAAGTAAAATATGTCATATTAATTTTTTGAAAACTGTTTTATTACAAATATTTGGATTTTTAAAGTTTAAAACGCAAGTTTTTAAGACAAACCATTTGAATGTGCGAAAAAATTGTTAATGCGTAGTATTATGTAGTATTTACGATTTGAATCCAATCATTCGACAAGTTAATAAAACATTTACTATACATTTATTTATAGTAAAAGTTTTAAAATCTAAATATTTTACACAATCGAATGTTATTCAACTGCTTGATGTGCATGTACATGTAATACCAACAGTTGGCAACCCCGAGGGTGGGTTTAACGGTGTACGTAGCAACTCGGTAACTGTCCTATAAACCTTGAACATGTGGCCGGTCGCAGTGGAGGTGGACTATAACACAATAACAATAGCAAACTCTATTATGAAAATAATTTTGATATTTGTTTTTTAATTCGCTGTAGTGTTGATGGTTTAAGTTTAAGCGAGTTAAGCTATAAATTAATTAGTCCACGCGAGAAAAATGTTCCGAATTGCGAATGAAAAGATTATTTTTCGACGCATAAACAATTTAATCATCTTACTATCCACGTTGATATGTTTGTCCCTTATTAAAATGATTTCTTTATAATGTCGCGACTGTCACAATAATGTGGTATTATATTGAAAAGTACTACCCGTTTACGACCGAATTGTACCGGAAAACCTGTTCTGTCAACAGATCATTATAATCGTTTTAATCGGATTGCGGTTTATTAACACGCGCGAAATTCACGAATTTAAAACCAAAAATCATCGAAATCTTCGTCCCGAACATTTTAGATTCTGTGAAGCGTAGGCTTAGGTGGTACCCCTACGATCGTATAATATTCGTATTAGACTTGTAATGATATTTAATTTATCGCCAATGTGCGATATAAAATTACTCGAGTCGCGTATACGTACACGCGTCGCAAACAGCACAAAAATGTGTCTAAACATTTAGCGTTTCGAATGACGTTTATGCGCGGCATTAACGCGATTCCGCGTGGGTGGCGGCGGTCTCGTAAAATCGTCGCCGACGCAGAGAAATCGTTTTCAATATTATTGTACACCGTCGCGATAATATTTTTCGTCAGAAAAGTCTCGTATACCTATAATGACATTACAATATACGATTAACGTATAATAATATGGCAGTACAATGAAATATTCGATTCAATATAAAAACCGTGGTAAATTTTTCTTCGATTTCTGTCTTTCGGTGCACGGATGACGGGTACCTACGCACACGGAAGTATAACAATGGACGAATACCTGCCGCATTTCACATATTTCATTCCTAAACAAATAATAAACATACGCGTTGTTACCTGGCGAATCGGCTGCGCTGTACCTACACGAGGTATACACGATGTTATAACATTATATATTATTATTATTATATATCGATCGCATACAGGTCGATCGCGGAATATCGCGTCTCACATAACGTATATATAGATACGTTTTCAACGATTTCTCCTACGTAATTGTTTATCACAATATTCCGATCGCTCTGTATGCATGTCATGTATAATATAATGTAATATAACCTCCCACCGAACCGCGCGCCGACGTCTCGTGTGAATGCCAACAATGCCGCAAACCAGTTTAATGTGTGCATCTGCCTTTTTTTTAGGTACATCTCGACCAACATCCAAATTGTCCCTGCTGTATATTATAATACCTAATGTATAATACAGTGGATACGCATGCCAGCAGTATTATTTATTATAAATATATCTAATATTACACGATATATTTTAAGTTATAACAATCTATAGTTAAATCTTTGTACACGGAAAATAATTTAAGAAAAATGTAAAATAATATAATATATTATACTACATTTTATAAGTACTCCTCTAGTCGATTTCAAATTTTACGTTTATTTCTACGTTTTTATAGTTCTACTTGCGTTTTTTTAATCCACTCATTATATTTACCATTTGGCTTCTTAATAGTTATATTTAGCCAGTTTTAACAATTTCATTATCAGTTGTCACTTTTGAACACATTATGAATACATTGAAAATCACGTTAACTGCGGGGATATTGCAAAATCGTCGGGTTTAAAATATATAATATTTTTATGTACATTACAATTTTCAAATGAATTAATTAAATAATAAAAAACATTTAATAAAAATCGTTTTCTACACTATATTTTATATTTCATCGTATTTTTTACAAATAAATAAAATATAATACCAACTTGATAAATATTTGCTATTAAACAAATATCTATAGTTCTATACATTATATGTTTAGGTACCTACTTATTTTGTATGTTTATATTTTACATATTATATTATAAAAATATCAGTGGCAGATCTCCTGGGGGGGAGGATGATATAGAGGTCACATTCCTAACCTGGTAGGTAAAATAAAGCGTTTTTGTAATATAAATTTATTATTTTATGTCTATATTAATAGAGTGTACAATGTACATACTTATATACGTACACACATATTTAATATTCCTCTTTCCTTCCTCTCGTGAGAAAATTCTAGATACGCTTATATGATTATAACGATTCAACGATTATATGATGTTGATAATCGTTTATATCATTTAAATTTGAATACATAATTATATAATAGCTAATAAAATTTGTGTAAATTAAATAATTTAAATCAAAGATAATTATTAAAAAAAAAAAAGGATGATCATGAATATTATATATCCTACAAGCACAATGAAGATAATATTGAACACGTATTCAATTTCGTTTTCGTAACATACAGGTATTATTATGTATACGAGTATGGACAAAATCTGTTCACCTTGTATCCGTCACAGACGATTATAATAAATACAATAATAAAAAAACTAATAAATTTAGTAAAACGTTTTATTTACAACTACCGGTTCGATATATTGTATTTTCGTCATCTGTGTCCGCACTAATAAAAGCGCCATAACGAGTGTATAGTCACTGGGTATGAACTACCCTATCCCTATCATTATATAAATGCATATTATTATGATTCGTCATCGTATCCTACACATATTATATTTAATCAATAGGTAGTCATAATATTCATAACGATAGTCCACACAACTCCACTAAAATGTTTGTATTTAATTTTTAATATGTCTATAATAATATAGGCGTCTGCAAATTGTATTGCATATTATATAGCCTACACAACTATATTGTAAATAAATTAAATTTCAAATATGATTTTTAATAGGTATCTCAAAAATCGATTATGAATCAATTAAATTAAAGAAACTAAAGTTCAGAGATGGTCAGTTAACTTAGTGCTAAGCTTAAGAAGGCGACAGCCGACAATACAAAAAGCGTTCGAGTAGTCGACATCGTTACAACCTAACTTTAAATTTCATTAGGTATAGAGTTAACTAATATGTAATTAAACTGACGATGATAATTATAAAAATAAAAAAAAACAAATTCC
This sequence comes from Eriosoma lanigerum, assembly GCA_013282895.1. Classification (NCBI taxonomy): domain Eukaryota; kingdom Metazoa; phylum Arthropoda; class Insecta; order Hemiptera; family Aphididae; genus Eriosoma; species Eriosoma lanigerum. The sequence continues at coordinate 21,773,536 of CM023359.1, forward strand.
AAAAGATTTTAGGGTGAGCGATTCCCATTTCATAATATTATATTGTGTTTTTTTTATACCTAATTGAATGTTCACACCTTGGTATTATAGTACATAGTGATGTTTAGTGGCGGATTGAGCCGCCGGGACACCGAGAGAATTCCGATTGTCCGATTGTCCGGATGGACCGATATTCATTTACATAATTAATAAGTATTACTTAAATATAATAAGTATTTAGTGTGGTTAGAACATTCAATCGAAAAACAATTATTTTCTACTTTAGTTCGGCTACAGCCACAGCCTGTCATAGAATGAAATATTTTTTATATTATACATAATATAGCTGGTGCAAGGAGTGGTCAGGAATGGGCCGTGGCCCACCCTAAAATCTTCTCGGCCCTTGATTGGCCCACCCTGTATGATTTCAAAGTATCGTTGTTAGCGATTTTTGTTACGCCACTGGCAATCCCTCCAAATCAGTGGCCCCAGCCGGGCCCACCCGGACAAAAAGTTCTGGTGCCGTCACTGAATATAGCTATAGCAGTAATATTGTTGTCCTTACTATTCTAAAAACAAATTTCCACCAAAATTTTTCGAAATATTAACTTAATTGAACAATGTCATTTTCCTCATCAATTAAAAAGATAAGCTACTTATATAATATTTTAAATACTAATTAAATTTTAAAAAAAAGTTTAAAAAAATAAGAAATTTAAATATAAAAAAAAAGTAGGAAGGTCGATTGTGGACGTTCTTCCTTCGTCCCTTCGGTCCTCGAAGAAATTAGTGGTTTATTATAATTATTAAGATTTGAATAAAATGACATTGCATTAGAAAATACGATTCTGCGTGAATCTCAATATATTATACTGATAATCCATTCCAAATTTTACCACGAGTGTAAATTACATATGGAAATATGTAATTATATATATGTAAAATAAATTTCAAATCCCTACGATCAATATTCAAGGAGTTATTATTTCATGGTAAAAATTATCAGTCACGATTTTCCAAATATTTTGTAAAAAGATTAAGTAGTATATGATTAGACTTTGATAACATATTCTAAGCCTTTATTACCATTTATTTAAATCATTTTATCCTATTGTCAGACATAAAATTTTTTATAAAAAAATTAAGTAAATAATAAGTAAGTATTAATATGCATTTAAAAGTTAAATTTAGTTTCATAATTATTGTATTATTTAAAATAATTCATTAATATACACAATATTATGTCAAATAAAAAAATACACATGGACCGACTTTATCGTAAATTCCCGGGTGGAAATTTTTAACCTATCCGCCGTTGGTGATGTTTTATTTGGTAAAATTTTAATTTTACGTATTTATATTATTATATTACTCTAAAAAATATTAAACAACAAACTAAGAATTTTTAAAGTGACTATCAGATCATGTTTTCTCGAGATTCAAGACAAATTCAAATTAACAACGAAGGCCTATAGTATCCAAGTATATTATATCTATATTACGAGTATAACAAGTTATACTTACTTAATTAACATTACTATTTACTTATACATGATTCATCATCATCATCATCAATTTAAATTGCTCTAAATAACATTTCAATTGAATGTACTAGGTATGAATTATGATGATTTATAGATTGGAATTTTAGATACTAATGAAAAAAGTACCATAAAGGTAATACTCGTATACAATAAACGTTGATATTTATATTATAGTATATTGACTAAATAGTTAATAATTAATGCAGTACCTGTGTTATTTTCGATGATGTACTTATCAAATATCAAAAGTGATTAGTTTTTTAAAGTTTTATCAAACTAATAGTTTATTTAATCACATTACAGTTAATATAAAAATAATCTAATGTTAATTGTTATATTTTTTTATTGCTTATAAATATGTAACATATAAAATGTATCTATTACAATTTCAAATCGTATACATAATATAAAATAAATGCTTGAACTGGAAAAATAAAAAAGGGGACTATATATGAAACTTAAAAAAATAAATAGCATCCCTTGCAATATTTGAATTCAACCTAACCCATGGGTGCTTAAAAAAAATAGAAGGGGTACACTTAAAAGTTTTAAAAAAAGAAAAAGTACACCAAGACCTCCTAAAAAAAAAAAAAAAAAATAATCAAGCACTGTATATAAATAAAAATATATTATATATTAATATATAATAGATATAGAATTATCATTGCAAACATTGTAACTAATAATAGCCTAGTTGCTAAAGTTTAGATTTGATCGATTAAAAAAAAAATATTAACACCACACTACTGCTACGAAATTATATATTATGATCATACTTCGTGTCGTAAATCGTAATTTTAAACTTAACTAATGGAAATGAAAAATGTATATATTTGTTCGTAAATGTAATTACGTTATGCTGCCGATTTATATAACTAAACGATTTATTACATAAAATGTTTGGCACACTTTAACTGTCTCAAAAAGAGTTTTTCGCTATTGAAAAACAAATAAATTGGATAAAAGTGGTAAAACTATAATAACTTGTTCGAACTACACTCAAAACATAAAATGTCTAAAAACACATAATATTAAGTATACCTATATTGTTTCAATGTCCAAATCGATATTATATATATATATATACGGTGTTAATTTCTTTTGCAATTTTATAAGTTTATTGTTGTTTATTGGTGTTCCATTTCGTTACCGAGCTGAATTCCCTGAGGTGTGCTCATATATTATAAATTTAAATATTTTAACATTTATATTAACCGCAAAAAACCCTTATTGATCATTTATTCGTTTTATTAGACTTTAAAAAACGCATTATACGCCTTTAAAACAAATAATATTTAATCGTGTAGCTTTTCGTTATTTACTAAACTTTTACATACAAACTAAAAAAAAATTCAATATTTAAATGAGGCTAAATAGGTGCTTTAACACCATTCCTGGTTGTACGTCTATCATTATGACTACATACTATATAGGTAGGGTGTCTAGATCTATTTATATTAAAAGCAATATGCCTGAGAAAAATTTAAATTTTTGAATGAAGTTTTCTAAAAAATTATTATAAAGACAGTGGGCTATAATATTACCTATATTATTTATTATATATTTAAAATATACATCTTTTTAGTTTAAAAGTTATTCTAAATTTAAAGATTGTCAGTTTAAAGAGTATGTATATATATTTGTATGAAAATTTTGATGGGTCAACAACTCCTAATTTAATCAAGATATCGATTTTTAAGTTTTTTTTGTAAAAATCATATTTTTAATGTCATTTTTTATAATTATATAATCTATTGTAAGTGAAATGTTAAATCATATCATCAATATATAATAACTTAATGATACATAAACAGTTGTAACTTGTATTATACGAGATCGATAATCTCTAAATATTGATAACTGGTAATAATAATAATATAGGTATAAATAATAATTTTTCATTCCACGATAAGGATATAATAGATTAAATAATAATTACAAAAAATGACGTCAGAATTATGATTTTTCCGATAAATAAAACAAATTTCTAAAAATCGACATCTTTATTAAATTACTAGATTAACACATTGAAATTGTTAAAAAATATACTTTTTTTTTTGGCTAATTTTCAAAACATAGTAAATAGATTTGTGATACTCTGTATATACTCTGTTTATAGTTAGCGATGTTGTCGTTTCTTTAAATTTTGAACGTATCAAATATACAATCATAATATAATAATTTCGTTATTGGAAAATAAAAACCGCAATCGACGTTTTACGTTTAGGTAACTGGTGATTGGTGATCTGGTGGACCAGCTAATTATTTAAATTTTGGACCTCGAAGATTTATATAAATTATTATTATATTAAATATACAAGTTTTTTTAAAAAATGTGTTTTATAAAATAAATGAAAAATATTAATTAAATATATTAGAATTTTGATACAGTGATTACCGCACAGTCATATACCGGTTTCCACCGAGCAAAGAACTGTTTCAAATATAGCTATACTATTGTATAGTAATATAAAGTTTTAAATATCTGTATAAACATTACAATGTAATATTCCAAAAGTAAACAATATTTTTGAAATTTAGGTAAAAAATTACGTGTAAATGAGTAGAAAATTTTATTTTGAAAATTATAGAGTATTATGTCATGTTATAGCTATATTATTACACGAAATTACAAAAAACACAAATATTTTAATTTAATAATAATACAGCGTTTGTGTGATATTCAGTTTTTGATATCCAAATATTATATATTATTATTATATTCTGAATTGGACAAAATTGACAATCATCGTTCTTATAATTTTCAATATTTTTGTTTTTTGTTAGCGTTGTCCAGAGGCATATTTCCATGGGGGGGGGGGGGAATAGTCGACTAATTTTAAACCCCCTATGACCAAAAATAAATAAATATTTTGCAATTAATTTTTTTTATATTGTAAAACGAGAAGGTGAGAGAACCACCTTCATGAATTCGTCCAAAAATAATCTGAACCCCCTTTATAAATTTCTAAACATACTTCTTGCATTGTGACTCGGGTTATAGGCTAGGTTAGGTTAGGACTCGTGCTTGTGCTGTTTAAATTATAATTATTATATATATTATTTAATAATTTAAATTTTTCACGTGCAGTATTTTAACGGTATTTTCTAACGTGTATGTAATATTTATATATTTCATCACTTTCATTCACATATATTATTATATTCCAGTGGCGTTATAAATTTATTGCAACAGTGTTTTAAAAGTTGTTAAATTTTTGGCTCCAAAGTTCCAATTCGGACTTGGTGCTCGGTACACCAATTTTCGAACTTTTGCTCTAAAAGGTTAGGTTAGGGATATTAATAATATACATTGTAATCTTTAAAATATGGTACGATAATTATTATTGTATAATACATTTATGTAAGTGTTAAAGTTGGGTAACACTAATTTTCTAGCAAATTTTTAAAAACACAAGACCTACGAAAAACTGTTTTGTGCATACAAGTTTCCCGAATTTAACGGTTAAACGGAACATATACGGTACACCGATCAAATTAACATCGCTAGAACTTTCTTGCAAATGTAATATATCAATAAAATACTACCAGACAGTATTACGATATTTTTATTATGCGTAAACTGGTGTTACTTATGTCTATACTCAGCCATGTAGACACAGTAGTGCAGATAAGTGTAAATTAATTTAACTGGTGCGTATTTTTTTTTTTTATAGATTTTAGTTTGAATATTTCAACACTCATTAATCATTAAAATATACACATGTTTTTATTATTATTTTGAACGTATATATGATTACTTATTTCCACCGTTTTTTTTATCACCCTGTATATTACATTCAATATATATTAACAAATTACATTGTCACATTTACTATTTTCATGAAAGACTTACACGCGATGTATTACAATAATTAAATATTATATGCGTAAATAATAATTGTTCGCAAACGATAACGGACCACAGACACACCATTAAAAATATTATTAAGATATCATATTATAAAGACAGGTGGTAAAAGAAGGGTTTGTTTATCTCCGAAATGTGAAATGGACAAATAACTAATATTAATTAATAGCTAGACTTTATAACAGTTAACAGTTCAACAAGGTAATACAATGTGTTAGAATAGTAATTAAATAGGTGTATAATAGGTATTATTGTGTATATATAATCAAGTATTTTACAATTAAATAATTATTGATTATATAATATTTTAAAATATTTTCTTAGTTGTCACTAAAATACAAAATTGTATTAAATTTAAATTTTTTAGAAAAATGGGATTTTTTATATCCGGTATAAATATTTTGAATTTGGTAGATCAACACGTCATAATACTACATACTGCATTATTGCTATATACTAATTTACCGAGTAAATATCAATTATAACTCATAAGTTAATATAATATAACAATATATTAAAATATAATTAATATATTATATTTATTATATATATTATATATGTATAAATTGTATGAACAATGAACATTATAATGTGCTTGAATTGGGGTGACGTGGAGGAATACCTATTCTTTTAAAAATATTTTTTAGCGTCTTTCTTTTAATTTTTCTTTATTAGATTGAATTCAATAATTACAAGGTATGCTACTATTTTAAGTCTCATAGTCTCCATTCTTTTATTTTTCCGATTCAAGTACTGATTATAAACATCGCATAAAGTACATTATATACTACAGGTTATTGAATTATTCGTTATAACATGCATACTAATTGACCTTCATAAAAACATTTTACCTATTTCATATAATTTTGCAAGTTATGCTCATATTATGGTATAGTAACATTAATTACTATTTAAACATATTTTTCGGTTTCTTTAAACGTTTATTTGTTAGGTATACACCTTACTTTTTTAAACATCTACTATTTGTAAACTGGATTATCTTTCTATAGAATTTAAAACTCCATAATTATTATATAGACTTTTACAGGTTAAGTGTAGGAGGTTGATATATAAGTATAATTAATATATTATGCCTCTGTGTCTGCAGTTCATTCGGATTCTGGATTAAAGAGTCCAACAAATGTCTCGAGAAATCTGGTTTATAAATACGATGGGATACTCTAACACTCTGTAGATACACAGAAGCGCGTTGGTAACGTTTGTACATAATTATATTAGGCTTAACTATTTATTAATCAACCGAGGTAATATAATAACATTGTTTCGACGGTAATCGAAATCAGCAGATGGATTCTGTGGGTGAACGGCGGACTTTCATGAAATCGTAAAATATAATAATCACATCGTACCGTGTTATATTACTACCGTGCGTATATAAAACCACGTTGTCTGAATCGCGTGCAAATCGTACGGGTATTATACAGCTGGCCGGTCAGAATAATTATTTCACAAAAAATCGAATATACGTTTTCATCTCGTAATGATACGATTATTTTTTGTAAAATAATAATCATCTGATCATTCTGCAGTTACGCACGTATCTAGACTGTGATTTTTCAGGCTAGGATATTTTAAATCCAAAAATGTATATATTTGAACTGTAAACTAAAATAAAAATAAAATGTACGCGTAAGCAAAAAAAAAAAAATATTTTAACAAAATAATTGTACCTATACATATATTTAGTTTCTAAACCTACACGGCGGTGTACACTATATATTTGTATCATAATAATTATATTAAAATTTAATTGTTCGTCTAATTTAGTATAGTATCGTATATGGTCTTTAAGAAGGGGTAATCGCTCCTATTACCTCTTATCCCTCCTATCCCCCTCTCAAATACGTGCTTGTCCTGCAGTATCTATATTAGATGCAGTTGTTTATAACTGCAGTATAAACAATATAACAATATAAAAACAATAACATAATTGCCGCCTTCATCGACCTTGAACATTGGGTACAACGCGTTTCGGGGTGCGTCGGGCGCGTGCGCGCGCGCGTTATCCTTATTAACGGCGGCGGAGCATCTTGCAAGCTGCACAATATTAAATAATGTGCCGCCCCGACGACGCGGTCTTCGTCGCGAGCAAAACAGCTGCCGCCGCCGTCCTTCGCCCGTCGGCCAAGTCCCGTTGTTTCTCCGCAGGTACATACATAACATATACGAGTTATCATTATTATTATTATTATTATTATTATTATTATAATCCTTAAACATATTTTCAAGGGTACAATGAGCTCGCGCTATAGTATAGAAAGACAGGGGAAAAAAAAAAAACATTAAAAACCCAATCGTCTTCGGAGACGATCCCGAGCCGGGTGTTTGGTTTGTGTGCCGACGATATTATATATTATTATTATTATTAAAGACAAGACGAGGCCATCACGAGGGGCGCGTGCCTGACACACGTATATACGCGATATTATAATATTATGTACGTTGATGGCGAGCGCGCGCACGCGTATTGTCAATAATATATGTACGCGTATATAAGACCGTTTTTTTTTTTTTTCAGCCGGCCGAGCACGAGACAATCGTCGCGTATAATATCGTCTTGTCTTGTACGTATATATAATATAATATTATAACCGTCTTTTCATTTCCCCCCCCCTCTTTTTTCAGGGGCGAAGGCTAGAGGGTTTACGACGCTTTTGTTGTGATATCCGCCAGCCGGATCGCCCTTTTCGAACAACGGCATAATAATAATATATATATATATAATTTAATACGGTCGTTTTCTTCATTTTTCGCCATTCCGATTTTAATAATAATAATATGTTATATTATATCAGTCGTTCGCGCGCGGTGCACTATAATAATAGGCATCACGTCACATAATATATTATATTATATAAAATCAGCGTCACCTTGTCTTTTTCGCTTTCTGTCTTTTGTCGTCTATTATTATTATTATTATTATTATTATTATTATTATCATCATCATCATTGTACGTTTTTACGCGCGCGTACCGAATAAGAAACGCATCTTATGTGTGATATATACTTTGGTTCGCCGCAGCTGGTTCGCAGGTGCGTCCCCCGCGAAAATCTCGGGAATGCGCCTAAACCAGCTGCACGCACGACGCGGCTGCGGCGACAAGATCGTTCGAGCATTTCTCCAAAGTCCGCGACCAACAACGATATAATATAATAATATTATAACAATAATCGTATTTGACTGTATACTATATGATTGCAATAAACGCTTAAAAATATATACCTATTTGTTTAATTGAAGAATGTAAAAATGTTTAAAAAGTGAAAAAATGCATTATTGTTAACAATTATATTTTAATTACATGATTATGTCTTCAGACTTATTAATCTAAAACTAAAATTAAAAAAAAATACATTATTTCGTCCTACACTATTTGAGTAGTATTTGATTTTTTTTTAGTAGGTCACAATGATAAATTTCGATCTTTGAAAGTCGTGGTTTAAAAATTACATATTTATAAAACTTGTTTCCAGCTATTTTCCGTTTTAAAACGTGAGGAATAAAATGACAAATTCTATCGAAATCCTTGCCAGCGCACTAGTACTTACCTACAAATTTATAGCGGGTACTTAAATAATTAATATTGTACGTTTTTACCTTGTCTTATACCTTGTCCTCTATATATGTATATTATACTTATGTGTTAAACATATCATAAACACGTCAGTGTTTAAGTTGAGTCGCAATGCGAGGGGACAATGTATCTAGTTGCGCCCAAGTGAAAAATTATATGTATGGCGAAAATTACTTGCGATCAACCCATTGTTCTTATATAATTTGAAATTTATGACAAATAAACACTGCCACATTCCTAAATATTTAAATATTCACACAAGTAGTCAAATAAATTATTTATTTCAATATAAGAAACAGTTATAAGTAGTTTTTATTAGTTACATTAGTTACAATCACCAGATCATTTTCTTCTCAGATAGATATACTCACCCCTAAAACAAATTTTAGAAGTATGGCAACTGTCATACATAAATATGGATTTTAGCACCACTGAAAGTATCATTAATTTTTACCCTTTCTGATTTATAAAAGATTGATGATTAATATATAATATAACCAATGGGGGTTTAGGGGTTCAACCCTCTCTCCAAATTTTTTTTTATGTTATTCTTGGAATTACAAAATATTTAAGTAGATGCATATTTTATAGTAGTTGTACTTATAATTCGTACCTATTTATTACTCTATATAACATTTACATATATATATATTTTATAGATTAGATTAAAACGATTGATGGATTTTTAGGCCATTGAATTTATAATAACAGATAAGTTATTATGTGATCTTTTGTTATTAATTATATTCGTTATATTGTACATCTTACATTGTACAAATTATTATATTATTCTGATTTTACACATGTTATTAATTTCAAAATGTGCTATGATATTAGATTCTGAGTGAAGCGATAAATGTATTGGTTTTACAAAGATGTTTTTTTTTAATGTCTGAAAGCACAATTTCGGGTAGAAATAATGGACCGATTACCATAAATAGGATATGCTTTCGGTAGAAAATTGCGTCTAGTTGGTACTTAATTTAGGTTATTTTTCCAATTTTTCAAAAGTTTTTCCTCAGGAGAAGAAAAACTACCAAAAAATGACGGAAAAACGTCAAAATTTACGGAAATCATAATTTTAATGAAATTGATTTTAGGTTTTTCATGATAACTAATGCAATTTTGAATGTAGGTACTTGATTTTTTTTTTTTGAGTTTTCTCATAGGTAGTTTACACACGTAGTAAATGTATGGAACGATCTATCAATATAATATAATATATTATATTATATTGAGTTTCCCTCACAATTGTATTTTCTAATGCAATATCATTGCATTCAAATCTTAATTATAATAAACTACTAATTTCTTCGAGGATCGAAGGGATGAAGGGACGAAGGAGGAACATCTAAAATCGAGTTTCCCACTTTTTTTATTTATAAAACATTAACATTTTGAAATGTCTACTATTTTTATACTTCGAACACCCCGAAATTTTTTTCTAGGTACGACCTTAAATATAACTATATACAGTGGCGCCGGAGCTGGGAGGGCATTCGACCCCCCGTTAAATATATCGGGGAGTAAATTATAATTCTGTAAAATGAAAATTTGTCATTATAGTTATACACTTAATACTTAAACATTTTAGAGTTATAGTTTATATTTAAATTACAATTTTATTATTTTAAATATTTATATAATATAATATGTAATAAAATGAATTTTGAAAAGTTGTATAACAAATAAAATTAAAAAAATGTAAAACATTAAAATTATTTTTAATTTTATATTTAAAATTAAATTAGGTAAATATGACTATTAGTTTAATCTACAAAATAGTAGTTAAACCTATTTTACAAAAATCAATAAGTATTTGTATTTTATTTTAATATACTATATTTCATGATTTTCCTTAAATTTTTGTCCCCCTCCCCCCTCACAAGAAAAATAGTTCCTGCGCCACTGACTATATATATAAGACGACTTTCGAGTAAGTATTTAAGAATGCAAATTCGTATAAGATTCAAATTTTTGCGTACTTCTCGTAATTATTTTTTTCAATTCGAGCCAGAGTGGTCATATGATTATTATACTAGCATAATATATATACCTCTCGAAATCATAATATTGCGTAATTTTCTCTTATTCTCGTAGCACGCGCGTCGTTCCAATTTCGATAGTGAATCGTAAAATATACGCGCGCATCATAAACATCTGGACGGTCGACCGATTTTACTTAACATAAATTACACGCTCAGTTATAATTTCTTGTGACCATTTTTTTTTCTCTCTCTTTTCGTTTTCGACAAACATCTGTACGCTATTATACGCGCACGCAACCGCGCCGGATAACGTAGATAACATGATATATAGTAGACCATCGAACACGTTTTATTATATGTAAGGCGCGCGATCCGCTCTTCCCGTCGCACGTTTTGGAAGATCGTAAACTCCGTCAGCAGGCAGCAATGAACAGGGTGATCAAAATTTCACGTTTTAACAACATGCGAAACGGAGAACGAATTATGCTATTTGTCACTGTAAGACTGTGTACCGAAAGTCTGAATAATTTTCGATGTCGCAGACCGTAGTTGAAGTGTTTGAAAATGACCGGGGCAAAATCTTTGACGCCCGTCCAAGTCTGGACGGAACGAGGTCATTTCCCATCGTTTGCATACGATTACGTTCTTATTTTATATGCGGTTGATACGCTCTTGTACCTCGGTACCCACGAAACACCACGACAACCGTTACCATGGTCCGTGATATAGTATATCCGATTTAGTGTCGTAGCCACTGAAATGGGTCACTTCCAGTCGTTCTTGCAACGCATATTACAAAACGCCCTTTTAGGAGGGGACGGATGTTTACACGAGGGTAAACGTTTGAATATCAAATATAATATGGGAAATTGGAAAACTATATTTTTTTTTCGCTTTAACCCTGCAATGACATAAAATATCGATTACCCTGTGTTATACATATAATAGTATAGCTTCGAGTATACCATATTCCGACGATTTTAGTTCTTGTCACGTGACAATACGATTTATTTTCACGAAATATCGAAACAATTTCGATTTTTTTCGAAATGTTGAATTTTTGTAATTTTAGTGCTACATCCTATCGTGGCACTAAACCTTTAAACCTCATGCATTATTATACATACTATAGTTTTCATTTACTTGTACTATAATATAATACGATAATATTACATTTAAATATATTTCAAACGTTGACCCCCGAAAAGTACATGAAAATAATTTTAAAAAATATTAAAAATCAAAATATTTTTTAATTATATTACAATTTATTAAAATCGGGAATATGAAATTCTGATCACTCTGTATACTGTATATTATATATTCAAATTAGTATATTATTACAAGATATATTATATATAGTCAATATTTTGTATAGATATTCGTTCAAAATGGTTGTTGTTATGTAGGTATTATATTATTTTTCCTTTCATTTAATAAAAAATATCATTTTAAAATATATATAAAATATAACTATATGACAAAGTAAATAAAATCTAAAATTCTTAGTTTTTATCATGCTCTTATAAACTATAAATATTTTTATAAAACTTGTTATTTTCTGGAAGAACTCTTGCGGGCAACACGACTGCGATCTTAATGTTCAACGTTCATCAACAAATTATGTAGTGACATTTTTTAGATCGTAAAATCAAAATCATAAAATTATATATTTTTTTGTACATACATTAATTATCAATAATCAATATTATAACTCATTTGAAATACCAGGTATGACAAATACTCAGATAACAGTATTCACTTTCTCGTTAACTGTAAGTGCATAACCAATTTTATTTAACCGAAAATCAAGTATTTTGACATTTCATGACATTCAAATTAAATTGCTCAATTTTAATGATTTTTATTAATTTATTGTACTCTCGTAGGACATTAAGTTGAATAATAAATTAAAAAATATTTAAAACAATTAAGAAGATTTCAGAAAAATGAAAAATAATATTTTTTTTATTTTAAGAGCTATTACTTTTTGGCGTTATAGCTCAAAAATTATAAAACAAAAAAAAAGTAACGCAAAATAATTTAAATAATAAATTAAAAAGTTAGTAAGGATGAAACCAGTGATTAAAGAAAAACAGAAATAGAACGAGAATTAAAGAGTAGTCCAATATCAGGAAATTAATAACCGATGAAAGCGAAAGTTAAAAGGAATTTGATACGTTGATGAATGAGAAAGGGACAGTAAAATAGAATATTGCAAATATTACAATGGACATCATTAGTGTGAATAGTATAAAAAATAATTATTTTAGTAAAATAAATACGATAATATTTGTTGAATATTATACAAAATTTGACTTAGACTTTAAAATCATTCTTTTATGAATTTATTAAAACTTACATAATACTACATTATTACTATTTTAAACATTTAAACAGCTAAAATGTGTAATATATTCATATACTTTTAAAATTCTAAGTCTAAAATAAATAATTTAAATATGATTAAAGCCTTATAGATTAGGTTAGGTCCATGGTCTAATGGCGCACGCAGGGTATTTATAGGTTGGTTATTATAAAAATATAATTCAATAAATACGAATTCTTCATTTGTAAAACTCGGTTAAAAAAATGTAATAAACAAGGTATTTCGGGAAGGGGTTGTACTATTACCGCGCTTTTAATTGGTACTTATATAGTTAAATCTTATATATTTATTGTGTCTATTCCAATAACGACAAAAAATAAAACAGTTTTTTTATAATAGTTTATTTAAGAATATAATAATTATTAGAATATTTTGCATGGTTATTTACTATATATAGTTAGTATAGGTTCATATGACGTACAATTCTCAGTTTAAATTATAAAAAATATACATATATTTATGCTATTAAAAACAGTTATTTTTGTCAAAATACGGAGATTTTAATAGCTGTTATTTTCTTCGAGGGGTCGCATTTAAACGAGTGAAGTAGGCATACTATTATACAACATGATTTTTTTATCCCGCGTCTTAGCTATATTATATTATATTAGATAATTTATTACTACGGAATTTCTTTTTTAAGAAACGACGTCTCGTCCCGTATAAGGGTTGATCGGATTTTATTACCGGCATTTACATTGGATTACGTTACGAAATTCATATACGCCGGCGCCTGTAATCCTGTTTAATATAATATAACCTATACACGCATCTTTGCTGTATGTATCATACAGGAGAACAAACTGCCCTTCGGCTATTATATATACCGTAGGTAACCACTTCGGTATAATATATTATATACAACACATGTATAAATCGCTAACCGCTCGGGCACGCGCCAGGACGATAATTATGTTACATATCGCCTTCGGTTGGGTTAGGCTCACAGCTTTCGATCAGGTTTTGAGAGTTTATATTATTATTATTATTATTTAGATTCAACAATCCGCTAGTACACTGACCTATACGTATAAACTTGAATTAAAAGCAAATTTCATTACTTTGGAATCGTATTCGTATATACATATAATATCTTTAATTGATATATTATATAAAAACCGACGACCACTTGTTGAGCAGGTGACCGCACGTTGTTTTTGTGTGTATTATAATATTTTTTCTCGTTTATTTCTATATATATATATATACGAAGCGTCGGCATTTAAAAGCTGTTCCTGCAACCGTCGGGGCCACCTGTCGATCGTTCGCGTTAGCCACCTGTCCCCCTATATAATTTCTGTCAGTAGACTCGTGCCACTTCCTCGGCCGTCAGAATATATAAATTGTCAGCTGCTGCTGCTGCTGCGTCTGCTGTGCTGATGTATACGGTTTTCGTCTTGTAATTACACCACCGCAGACGCCACCAAAACCAGCGTTTATATTAATGATCACAGAAAAAATATGTAATATATATGCGCATCAAGGTGCATCTGACCATGTACATAATATAAGCACGTCCAGCGATAATTTATAATTGGTTATCTTAGTCTCGTCTTTTGTGGGTACGACCGATTGATGTCAAATCCACGATAATATCCGCTTATCTTAGTAGTATAGAGAGTTTTATAAGCAAAGGCGCACACAGGTTGGGTTAGAGGGTCAAACCTCCCCCCCCCGCCAGAAATGTTTTCCTATATTCAATTTTTATTCAAAATCCAGCATATGTTTATGCAACGAAGCCCGCAGTGGCGTAAATTTATAATGTTCAAATTTATACTATTAAACTTTTTACCATATTATCTACAAAATTCCCCTCTAAAAGAAATTATTTTAAGCACAACCCCCCCCCCCCCCCAAAAAAAAAAAAAAAAAATCCTGTGTGTGCTACTGATCATAAGACACGCATAGTATCTTTGTTAGAAAAGTGGGGCCTCTATAGAGAGTCCGTGTACTGTCTCTCCAGCTTTTGAATGCACGACATAAAGGATGCTTATTAGGGTGTCTTGGTCAGTATACCTAAAAGAGTCTTCACTAGGAAACTAAGGACGAAAAAAAATGTTAAAGAAGTTTATCTAATGTTATTATTTATTATCCAGAACAGTTAAAATTATATTAAATAGTAAATACTAAACACTACAATATAATTAAAAATGATGCTACTAAGGCAGGATACTTGTAGGATAGTTTACTATTGTTCTATATGAGATTCTCGTCGGGGACTTCTATACAGGTTACCTAAAGGATTTCTGAGAACAAGATTGAAATGTATATTAACAATTTTACTTTTTGTCCTTAGTTTCCTAGTGTGTACTCCTATAGTTATACTGACTGAGAATACGCAGATGGGTATCTTTGTGTCGTGCGTTCAAAGACTGGAGGGATAGTACACGGACTCCATAAGGAACACCCAATTTCCTAAAAGTATACTTACGGATAGTGGCAGCGTGAAAGGGTTACTATGAAGCAGTTGCTTCATGCTAAAAATAGGTGGATTGGTCATCATTATTTAGCAAGACTATAATGACTCAAAAATAGTTATATTTTTTATTTGTAATTAGTTTTTAGTATCATATAATATGTAATATATAATATTATCTAGTAAGTTAATTACTACATAATATCTTGAAATAATGAGGAAAATAACATTTTTCAATAAGTTAATATCAATTTATTAACAAATTTGAAAATTTTGAGTGCAAATTTGTTTTTAGAATTGTAGAGCGGATGTTGATATTTTTAGCTACAGCTTCATCTAGACTGAAAATTCGCGCCGTCACTGCTTCTAGGTGTCTATAGGATTCCCTGTGCTACTGAGGATTGTACGATTTTATTGATTTTTACTCGTTTATATTAATAATATATAGATCGTAAATAAAATATATTAATTCAATAAGCTTATTGGCAAGTTGCTCCACTTCAGTAATATTATTATATAATTATGTATAATCATGAATGTCAGTTCGAATTTACCTCCTACCTGCGGGACACATCTTCAAATTTATTCAAATAGCAAATTGAAATAGTAAAAATTAAATTTACAAGAATTTTTAAACATATTAGAAACATCTCTGCATTTACCACATAATTTAGTATAATTAATACAAATACAAATAATCTTCCTTATCTATAAATAGTATAAACTTAAATTTATATAAAAATTAAAAAACTCGTTTTGATATAAAATAATTCAAACAAATTTTTAAAATGTTTATTTTATTTTGGAAGTATAAATTGCAAGTTGTATAGTTGTAATGTATACGTTTTATGAAAATTAAGAAGGTATTTTTTTTAAAAATATAATTTGACTAATGACTTTTTTCTTTGTTTATTTATTGTTGGTATTTATATATGTAAATTATACCTTCTAAATAAGCGAAGAAATTATTATTATTATTATTTTATTGATTTAGTCCAAGAGTTGGGTACCTATGGGTACCTATCTAACCTTAGCATGAAATCTGCTAACTTTTTAAAGTACATTCAAATAAATACATAAATACAATACATCAACATCGGAACCTTAAAATATAAATTAAAATTAGATTATAATTCCTTTTTTAAATAACTATTTGTAATATATACACGTATATATTATATATCTATATAAAGACCATATTATGTGAATGACGTTTATTTGATGTTAAAATAAAATCATATTTCATCTATTATGACCGCATATTTACTAACTTTATGTACTACTATTGTCATTTTTATCATGTAATTACAAATGTCTGTACAAATGTGTGATCCAACCATTCGGAACGTAGAATATGAGAGTTTTCGGATATTACCTACGTGCTACATCTGTGAGCAAACATTTTCGATTATGAACTTTATTATAAACAAACTTAGAAGCCAACTAAATGTAGTAACTAAACGATACTAACTTTGATTCTTGTTTGAAGTTGAAAACTACAGAATGCTCTCCCGATCTGAATAAACTTTGTTCAGAAATTCAGTTCCAAAAACTCCACAGTTAAGCAGATAGTTTTTTTTAAAAATGGCTCTATTCTGCAAAAAGACCGTTGGTCTAGTCATATTCTTATATACGACTTTAAGTCTACATAGAATAATATTACATTATTACAATATATCCAGTACTGTAATATTTAATGTAAGTAATTTATACCATATTATCATTTTTATCAGGAAATTCTATAATCAATCTGTATATAATTTCAATTATAATATATTAATATGTACCTATTAATCTATTATTAACAGTTCGATGATTGATTGTTCTAGCTGGAGCTCGAGTCTCTCTAGAGCTTTAAGTGTATAAAATGAAATGAAATATTAGAAACGCGAAATTGTTGTATTTAAAATAGTAGGCCGTAATTTCCATAAATAATGCCAACCCTATTATATCATTATTGTTAACTTTTGTAATTATATATAAATTAACGCCTTAAAATTTAAATAATAATTCTGCAAAAAATCATTAAAATATCCAGGAAAAATATGCATAATTATGAAATGTTCATATTTTTTACAAATTATTGTAATAATTAAAACAGCAATGTTATATATAAATGCACACTGCAGTACATTGTACAGTTCTAATCAGTGCCGCTTTGGGTGTTCGTATGCATAATATATTTGTGTACACCTTCATTAGGTATAGTACCAAAAATTAAATTATGTACCAAAAATAACACTGATTATGAATTAATCAGGGTCGGATCCATCTCAATGTAACAGAGGGGGCCCAAGATAACGGAGGGAGGGGGAACTATAATTTTGTGTGTAGTACGTATTATATAAGTTTACATTCAGCAATATATCCGTGTGAAATTCAATTTTTCTGATGGAACAAGTGGGGAGGCAATCGCCCCCCTGGATCCGTCACTGGAATTAATCAATATTAACAGTTTAAAAAATTACACAACTTTCTAAGTGTACTAATGTAGCCTTATTAATATTTTCATAATCGTAGAGAAAATAGGTTAAAACTCGTTTATATTTTATTATACGGTTATTTTAATATTTATAAAATATGAAAAAATATTTTACTTACACTTTTTTATTCATTACTTTACATATCTATATTTGTATAGGTAAATTAATTAATATAAAACGTTAATATAAATGAATATAGTTAATAATATATGAAGAATATAATTGCATAGTAATTATAAAAAGTTTTTTTTTTAATATTTATAATTTGAAAAACATAAATATGTAAATAACTACAAATTTTAATATAATACTTAAGTAGGTTAGTTTTATTTGATTTATAATGTAAATATTAATTTAGGTATGGTTGTAGAAACACTAAGGAATTAAATTTATTATTTTATATTAGCTAATTATAATTTACTTGTTTTTAAATGGTAAAATATATTAGTAATGAATACTTATTATTATTTATATCCATTTTAAAAACATAAATTTTTTCTTGCTTTATAGCGTTTTCAAAGTTATCGATAATTTTATCTAGATTTATGTTCGATGTTTCATTCTTTTCTATGTTTAATATCGCAAAATGTCTATCTTGCAATATGGAAGTTCTTATAATTCTTCCCCATAACATTTTTCTGTACACGCACCCTATAGAAGATATATTAAACACAAAGCAGCCACTCGGGGAATTTATTGAACTTTAAAAGAAAAATTATTAGAAAAAGATTTTTAGTGGACGACTGTCATTTTATATACGGTTTCGACAGATGTTTACTTTTTTCTTTTACCAACACAATATCAGTGTCTAACCTAAATTTTTGATCTTCGGTAAGTCAAAGGATAACGTTTTCTGTTTGTTTCACCACCTGTTACTGCATTACTTGTTTGACTCGCAGCCAACATAAAAAAAAAAAAAAAAACATTTTATAATATTGTGTAATATAATTTATATTATCGTATTATATGATGTACGGGGAGAATATCACTTAGCAAAGAAAAGGAAAATATTACAATATAATATATTGTTTCGAAACGGAATAATGAGGGAAAAAAGAAATTATATCCGTATACAAATAACACCTAAGCGTGTTTTCTCACATTTTATATGAATCGCGTCAGCTGACATAATGCGTGGCGCGGCGCATAAGAATAACAGCGTCGGCGGCGTAGTTGCGTGCTCCGGGTTAATGGAAATTACATGCATTTCCCGTGTAGACGACTTATATATTATAGACCTACCATCTATGTTCGGGAGCAGATGTATACCACCTATACCTCGGTATATATAATGTAATAATAACATAACCTATTTTCTTTAATATTTGTACCTAGATATATATATAATGTAATATAGTTGTATACAAATGCGTGTACAAGCCAGCGGCGATGTTTTAGATATTATTATTATTATTTGCCAAAGAAACGAGAAACTATACGTATAATATATATTATAACAATAGGATAAATATCTTCGGTCCATATATAATAATAATAATAATAATAATCATAATATCGTCTTCGTGTCTTTGGCGTATATATATATATATATATATTATATGGTCCGCGTGCGATCGTTGTCGAAAAAATCGTGGACGGCTGCACAATAATAAGACGCGCATATAATACATCCCTGCAGCGCGACCGTATAGTCTGTTGGCCGCGTAGCAGCTGCGTCGATGATGGAATACGCGGCAACGGCGGCGAACGCGATCAATGGACGACGACAACCGCCGCCGCCGTCGCGTCCCTCGGGGGCCCTTCGTCGTGTGTATAATGTATAGTATATATCCTATTTTATATTATATAAAGGAATCCGAGTCCTGTTTGTGATTTCCTTAGGCGACGGGGCGAAGGACTTTGTCATTATCGTTACGGTTAATTGTATACAGGGTGCGATCAGAATTTCTAAGTTTTAACAATAAAATAGAGGTTCCGTTTATAAACCTCGTCCGTCCAAAAAGGAAATTTTTCCCTTAAATATTCAACATGCAAATATAGTTTTATCGAATTTGTACGAATTATAATATATAATTCGACGTATTTATATTTGAAACGAAACAATTACTGCAACATGAAATATCGATCACTCTGTATACATTATATAAATCTATATGTAATATTTATGACGTTAAACCCATTGTCACCCCTCGGCCACAATACATTTATAAATATAATATAACAATATCGTACTTACATTATTCGTTTCGTATTCGGAACTTTCGGCGGGAACTTTTTGACCCGCCTCGAGGGTCCCAGCGAGTCGGTTTTAACGATAGTGTTTATAATATAATATATAATATTGTATAATTGTCTGCAAACTTCGTTTTTGCATTATTGTATAAAATATACTATATGGGGTTCGGATTTAATGAATAACACTATAAATTATAGAAATAATTATAAAAAAACATTTCGTTTTTGTTTTTCTAATCGAGTAAAAACAAAATAAAATAATATTCTCATCTGTAAAAATTATATTATTTGTTTGTATATTATAATATATTATACTGTACAGCATGTGTTTATACAATATTAATAGCAATATTAAAATATTAATCTTTTTGCTCGATTTTTAAATTTTAACAAAACATAATAACATTATTGTCTCGATAATCAATACAATATTGCACAAATAATAAGACAACAAGAAATGCCATTGTTATTGATATAATATATATATATGTTAATTTAAAGTATAAGCAAAAATTATAATAATAATATATTGTATAGGTATATTTTTATGCTACAAGTCATTAAAAACGTATTAATAGTTAATATTGACTTAAATCGTAAAACGAACTAATATAATGTTGTCGATACTCATCAAGATTGTAACAACATTTAACTAACTGGTAACTATATAAGTATAAAAAATGTGTTTATGCACTTCTATAAAATTTCCTTAGCGGAAGCTCTGACACTGACCGATATGTGATTAGAAACTAATTTAACATATCCTTAAAATAACGTCTATATGATTATTTTTGAATTGGGAATATATTAATAAATATTTTTTATACTTATAGAATGTCAATAAAAAACATATTTAGGTTTGTATCATAAAAAATAATTAATAATGGTTTACTAACTAGAAACTATATATTGGTTAATATATACAAGAACAATATTATCCGTATATATAAATATAATATATTAATTCTCAGTAAAGTAAATATTTGTTTTTAAAATCAGAACGTATAAACTGCAATAATTTACAATTTACCGCGTTTAAGCGAATCGTCGTAAAGCTGTGGTCGAATCGTGGGCCCTATAGCTTTGCTGTTTTGTTCCATAGGAATTATAATAATTTAATACATTTACCCCAATATTCAACCAACACAAATAAACGTCAGGAACTCGGGGTTGGTTTTAAATTAAAGAAAATAAATAAAAGTTTTCCGATTTAATATACGAGTTGTAAATAACGTTTTTGTGAGGTCCTTTGTCGGGAACCATTGTTTAAAAACGTCGACCGCTGTCGTTTTTGTATACCTATGCATATTATTCAAATAACACGATCAGTTTAACCGAAAACTATCGCGTATTGTTAATCGATTTATTGATACCACCGGTTGGTTATTGTTGATTTGATTTTTTTGTAACCGTAAAAGTTTAACCTTTGTATTGTATTCATATTATACAGGTGAAATTGGTAACATTTCAATATAGACATCAAAATTATTATTTAATATAAAACTTCCAAAAAACCGAACATCACTGTTGACAATGCCATACGGATTTATAACGTCTATCACGGATGTTGGATATTATAGTTTTGATCTAGAATAATTCCAGACACCCCGCTGAATGATGAAGGCCAATGATGTTCTATTCAGTATATATAGTTGAACCATCTTCGATTAGATTGGTCTACAGACAAATGATCGAGTTATATATAAAGTTCACGTGAAGATGGCACAATAAAACGTCAAATTACTTCTTTTCAATTTTTCCTCGACACTATCATCTTGGGTTACAACACGTGTATATAATAATATTATATTCGTCGGTAGATTTAAACGATATTCAATCCATAAGCATATAATATTATATATTTCTCACGTTTTAATTTTATACACTAATATGTATTTATAGTCTTATATAGGTACTCGTAAAAATGTTTTTTTTTCTCTTCTGAATTTCGGCCTTAAAATGAATATCTACCGCATGTTCGAATACTGATAAGTCCCTTATCGGCCATATATCTGCGTATAAGTACCATTTTATAACATATAATTATGTAGCCGTTCAAAATATGTAGAGTATCATTCGAATACGATCACTTTTTATGATTTTAGTAAATGTGTTACAGGATAAATGTGCAATAAACAACGTCACTGCAGACTGCTACTATACGGAATCGTTGCGTATTATTATCGGTGAAGAATCAAATTAATTCTCGATTTTTTAATTTTGATTGTTATTATAATGTTATTCCTATAACTTGTATATATATAAAACTATTAATTATTTGATGATAAAAAATTAAAAACAATTAGAACTTCAACTATATGTATTACGTAATAATATAAGTTACTCTTTTTATATAAAATACAAATAGTTTTTACTTAAATATAAATTGTATATTTTATTAAATTAAATTTACTTAAACAAAACTACTTTAAAATAGTTGCACAAATTAACTATCTTGTCATTGCTTTGATTTCAAGTTTGATAAATATAAACACTTATTGTGTAGTTGTAAATATGCATATTATCCAAATTCAATTACTTTTCCTTGGATCCGGATGAGAAACAAACAATTAGTTGTCACTAAAACGTGTTTTAATAATGTAACTAACTATTAATTGTTTTATCAATTTGTATTCGTTTTCTATTATTCGAATCGGCGGATAGGTTATTGGTAATAGACAGGGCTGTAAACTTGTGGCATTTGCATATTCTTTTTGCTAATTCTAAATGTTAAAGTGATTTTACTAAAATGTATTTCATAGTACTGCTAGACGCTAAATTACATACGAAATTTTAAAGTGCATATTTTTGCATATTTTGACGTTATAACTTATTTTTGCTTATTTTTATGTAATTGTATTTTAAAAACATATTTTGATGATTTTTCATTTTTGAATTGCATTGCTACCAGGTCGGTGGTTTATGTAGTGTGGACGCGTTAATTTTTATCTATTTTAAGAACTCAAATAAAAATTACTCACATTTACAAATATTAAAATATCATTTATTGTACAGTGCAATAATTTTGACCAAAATCTTAGAAAAAAATAGTTTAATATATTAAAATTAATAAAATTCACATGTTTTAAATTTAAGTGTCATATATGTATTTTTAATTTTTATTATATATTTTTTTGTAATTATAAAAACAATAAAAAACATTTTTGTTTATTTTATCAATTTATACGCTTAATTTAACAGATTTTTGATATTTAAACGAATTTATTGCATATTTTTGTCGCATATGTAATTGCATATTTTGCAATTTTTTAGTACATATTTGCTTGCATACTTTAATATTTTTCAGTGCTACAACTTCACAGCCCTAGTAATAAGTGTATTGCACTATTCAGTATTCGTGCACAACATATTATTATATATTTCGTGATTTACTGTAAAATAAATACACACAATTAGGAAGGTATTATTGAATGATACAATTATGTTTATTGGCTTACAATGACAATATTATTAACATATTATCGAAGTACCTACCTAAATATACAAACATACTGTAAAGCCAAAAATTAAAATAATTTGGTGAAAATTAATCTTTCTGCAGATTAAAAATTTTTAATATTTGATAAATATGTCATTACAGTGTATACTTACTTGAAATTTAAGCAAATAACAGAAAAAATAGGTATTTAAAATATATAGGTGAATTCGAAAAAATAGCAAGAGAATTGTTGAAATGATAAATGACAATTATTATAAAGATAATTTATTATTATAAAGTATTTTAAAATTTCTATTTGCGATTATTTTAATTATGCTCATTGGTTCAATATTGATTATAATATAATCCTCATAATTACCAGTCTATATAATTACAATTGAAATTACTACGTACATACAATGTAGTTTTTCAAGAAAAACAGGAAATGCACATTATTCATATTATCAAAAAATATTTTATTTGAATTATAACCAGTTGTTTTAAACTAAAAAATTACGTAATTTTCGTTTTTCTGTTTTATTTGGATGATATAATTTAAATGAGTTTGTTACCATTTATAATGTACCAAAATTGATTACACTTGTATATTAGTCTATATTGATAAAATTTTAAATACCGAATAATATTTTATGAACTATACAATTTTTATTAAAATTAAATTAAAACAAATTTCGTTTTAATTCACAATAGTATAATATGATAGTATGATTCATATAGACGAAAATCGGGCCTTACTCCCCCGAAAAATGTCGAAAATCAATATAGGTATAATAAATAATATATGATCTTATTTTTGTCCCCCTAAAAGTTCGACCGGGTTACCGCACAATGCATACATATATAGGAATATTAACGAATTACAATTTTAAGTTTTACAACCTATTCGAATACAAATTTCGTAACAAATAACAATCATAATACACGACGTTTTATAATATGATGGTGTTATAGCACAATACAAAAAAAAAATATATTATTTTTTCATCGTTTTATTATGTTAATTTTTTAAAACATTAATAGTTCTTACAACAGGAACTCTCCAAAAAACTATTGTAAATACAAGTTGTGTACGTATACCTCATTATTTTCCACCTGTTTTGTACTTTACCATAAATGATCATTATATAATAGAATGACTACCTACCAGTATCGCATTATTAGCCACCTAGTTTTTAGAGTGTTATAAGTATTCATAGTATAAAGAATTAAAATAATAATAAATATATATGTTTATAACAAGCATATATTATACAATATATATTGATGTATTTATATTTTTATTTCGTTAATATTTTAGTGGATACTTTAAAGTACTATATTATAATATATGCATAGTTTATAAATTATAAACAAATTGCATATTTGTTAAAGTTAATCAGTGGCGGTACCAAGGGTGGGCCTAGGCGGGCCATGGCCCGTCCACTGGCCCACACTAAATTCATTGTAACTTATAAGATCGTTAAAATTATTATTGTGTTGTTATATTATAAAATATAAGATGAAGAGAAAAAAAAATATCATTTTTAATTATACTTGACATAATATTTAATAGTATTTTCTGAGTTATTTAAACTTTGTACTATACCAGAGTCTTCCGCCGCTTGTGAACGCACATTTTCTTGCATGAAAAGAGTTATTAATTTATTATAGACTTTAGTGATTATTATTTATATAATAAGTATAATAATATTTAATTGTCTTAAAAACGGTTCATTAGAAACGTTTTATGGCACAAATCAACCATTCTTTCCCCCCTCCACCACTGAGTAGCAAATAGCTATACTGCCTAAAATTTTTTTAGATCTTGACTCATAGCCTTCCCTAAAATACATAAGCCCTCAGTTAGCCCGCCCTAGAATAAAATTCTGGCGCCGTCACTGAAGTTAATTAATTCAGTGTTATATGAATAACAAGTAAAATTAACTACACAAATAAAATATTTTTGTGTATAAATATTAATTTCAAATGTATAAGAGAAAAACAAATAATAACAATGTATTTGTAATTTGTGTATAATGTGATCCAATTTTTTTTTTAAACAAATGCAACATAATATGCTCTTAAAAAAATTAATAAATAAAAATCATTAATTTTATTATTTTAAATTTTCCAGAAAAAAATGGCATACGTATTTTTTTTAACGTTACAGCTCCCCTTTTTTCTGATAAATTATCTGGAAAATAAAAATATTTTAGATAATTTGTTAGATTTAGATTTATAATATAGATAAATTTAAGCATTAAACCTTAAAAATTACATTTGATTAAATGCTTGGTGAAGTTTTCAAATTTAAAACTTCTGCGATTATAAGCCAATAATGTTTTAAGTTTTAAAATTATATACACCTATAATATTTAATTATGAAAACTATGAAATTTATGTAGATTTTTATTAAAATAGCTAAAAAAAAATACAATAAAAAAACTAAAATAGGTTAAATATAAACGTAAAAACCTCAAATGCTAAAATATGTCAAATATAAATTTTACATTTTAATTATTTAAATCACGAAATAAATGTTTTACCTATTTTACATTGATTTTACACACACACACACACACACACACACACACACACACACACATATGTGTGTACAAATATGAAAATTCTAGCTCTACTTATTAGATATTAATGTAATTATATAGTTATTTCTATGTGCACTGTGCTAATTTTCTTTCTAAAATGAATTTTATTCTTCGAATTATTATTTAATACAATATATACAAAGTATACAATATATAATTTTATTTCAATAGGTACACATTATTTACATATATTGAAATAATAATAAAATATAACATATTAGATAGGTATATTAACTATGTGCATTATTAAAATCATTTTTGTTTAAATATTATATTATTATATAGATTATACTCGCATTATTTAGATAATGCGACCAATGCCAAACCTTATGCTTTTAACTATTTTGTATACCATTTCAAAATGTTGACATTAGAAAATAATTGTCAAAATAATTGTTTACTCATTTATTATACTTATACATCGTCGAATTTCAATATATAACTGTCCGATGTATAGAACTAATTAGATCAACAGCTTAACTACTTAAACGATAATCATTTATCTCGGTCGAATGTCCGTTTATCATTTTTTAAGTTTTCAAATAAATCTTTCCAGTTTATATTATATATACATTTTACAAATAGAGTATACCCAAGCAATACTTTATACATTAGCATTTTAACAATATTATTCTAATAAATGTTATAATATTATATTATTTATTATAGCGCTGTACAAATATTGAATACCTGTTTTAAAATGGCGAATTTGTTTTTGACTCACCTTTGAACTGAGACACTTTTGACATGAGTATATAAGTGGAAACATGACAATAATAACGAAGACTAGATACGACGACTGTTGTTTTCCAAAAATATAATCCAGATGAAACCCGGAAGTTAAAATAATACAATGGAAATTTTACAGTTCCGGTATTTATATTTTACCACAAATGACATTCTCGTAAACTATTTTTCAATTGTTAAATTCCAATAAATTGCATTTGTATTTTATTGTTATATTTGTACTTATTTTTAATACGAAACAGTACTAGAGACATTTTATCATTGGAAAATCGGAGATCTAACCATCACATTGTATGTATTTTTAGAACATGAATTTCATTTCATTTGGATTTATATGAAAGAATTCACAGTCAATTGACGACCACAATTCTCATTCGAGAAATATATATTCGTATAACATATAAGTATAACCTTTGTGTGAATTTTTAACAAAATCTTACGGGCACTGATAATTCTTAAATCTACAATATTATATTATACAAAAACGTTTGTCGTATAATATCTTTATTTGTAATAATAATTTGCCCAATATTTCTGTAAGTCTGCTACAGCATGTAATCATTTTTCTGCCCTTTCGTGTGAATATGATATAAGTTTTTGTTTATATTATTTAGGTACCTACCTATTAATTATACGATTCGTTTGTTTAAAATTCAGCCGGAATCAAGGGACTCCGCGTTAGTTTTTACAGCAACCCCAATATTAAAATTGGCACCCTTGGAAATATGTATTTATATACAGTGTGAAAATGAATTTTGTATTACAGAAATAATAGAATAATAACATTAAAGACAATTCCTACAATTTTTTTAATAAGAAATTCAGACCACACTGTATATATAAACAACATTGCGATTCTGTCTATTTCCTTTATATGATATTTATAAAATGTTCACCACCCTTAGTTTTTTGTTATAAAAATCTCACCCTTATAATATATATTAATTGTGTGCCATGCAAAATCATAATTATTGGCAGTTAAATGGAATTAATTAGACATTTAGATTTTGTATACTTTGAAATTCGTGCATGTTATTATGTACACAAGGAAATTCAAGTATTTAATTTGTAAAAAAGTATTCAGCGGAAAAACTTAACTACTTCTATCTACAATAAGTCAATTTTGTATTGTTTGTTTCTTACTCATTATTATAAATAGTCAATTAATTTGTTATTATTTCGATTAAACTATATACATATTATGATAATAAAAATGTATAGTTATTAAAAGTTAACGCGTAATTAATTCATTTGATATTTTTGTCTATCCTTTCCACCGCTTCAGGAAATGAATTAAATTCAAGAGGTGTAGTATAAATATTATTATTATTATTAAATTATTAATTGCACAATGCACTCTCCTAAGTACGGTTCTTATGTTGTACGAAAAAAAAAAAAAAAATAATAAAATAATATGCTTTGTCTACTTTATTATTATGCAATTTTCACCAGAACCGCTCGGTATAATCCCCGGACACAACGACCTCACTACAATATATATTGTGCATAATATATTTTATATTATATAATTTTTTTTTTCCATATACATCATGTACAACCGAATGAAACGTTATAAATTTCAATAACAATATATGAATCCGCGGCAAATATGTGAGCGTACAATACGATATTATATTACCGCGATTTTCATCCCCTGCACTATACTTCCGGCCCGATGTGTCTGGAGTCTAGACGATCCCGTCGTTTTTTTATTCAGACATCACGAACAGTTTATGACCCGGTATAGCTGGTTAATATAAAATATAGTAATATTTGCTCGTTTACGCTTAGTTCCGTTTATGACATATTGTGTCATATTATAAGGTATCTCTTCTTATCGTTTTTAAATTGTTTGGAAAACGAATTTTTATTTTTTCAAAAGTTATTACAATACATTTATTCGCTCTATATTATGCAGTTCGATGTGGATGTAATATATGTGGACAATTTGTCAAACACAGAAGACAAATATAATTTGCATAATATTAAGAGGACGTTATACGCGCTTGTATACTTAATTATATCGTATATATTATGTTCCGTTTTCGTTTTTTAATATATCTGATGGGGAATATAACAAAATCACAACAACACAGAACTCAAATTGTGTTCAAATTAAAAACTTAATACGCTATAACTTCTATCAGACAATATTTTACACAACTGATATGATATTTTCTCTAAAATATTATTCTCTTTAAATTTCTTAAAAGATAAATATAGTTTGGTGTTTATATACGCTCTGAGTTCGATCAAAACGTCACAATTTAAATTCTGCGTTGTTGTGATTTTGCTATACTCCCCGTTATAAATAAACAGAGACAGCCTTATTGTAAAACATGTGAATATAACGTCTTCTAGTCTATCTAATAAGTAATAGCGAGAGAAAATATATTTGTCGCTCATAATGCTTATGTTATATTTGCTATATAGGGCAACTGCACCTTTTGCCCCCTTAATGAGCCCTTGATTGTAACTAACAAATCCTGCCCCACAATGAGTAGAATACTCACTTAAAAATAAATTGTTTTAGTAACATTTTTAAAATATTATACGTATAATACGATGTCTTAGGACATATTAATAATGTAATTATTACACAACTTAAAAGTTACTAACTTAAATATAACTAAAATAGTGTGTCCCCATATTATATTTGTATTATTAATTGTATAAATATTTAATATTAACAATATTATTTTATTATTTTACTGAGTATCAGTTTTCGTGGCCTACTATACTTATGTTTTTTTTATAGGAACTTATAGAATAAAAAAAAAAGATAAAATCACTTGATCAAAATATCGGTTCGGGTTAGGTTTCAGTTTCTAAGAAAAATTATATAACGGTTTTTAGTTCAGTTATAAATTTTCTTGGATCAAACTTAAAGACACTTATCTACTATTTATCCAAAAAAGATATCTGCTTTGTTGTTCAACTTTTGATGAAACAAAGAAATTGGTTGGGTATTTGGAAAAAAGATGACCTGTAATTAACTTTAAGCAACAATGAACATCGCAATACTAGCAGCTACTCATCAGGCTTAGGGCAGTCACTGAAGAAAACTAATAAAACATTATTACATCTTCAAACTGATGAGGGAAAAAAAATTAAGTACTTTGTATTTGTTTATAAAATAACTTAAATAAAGTATTAACTATTTTGTTAATTAGAGTTTTTATTTTTATTTAAATAACTGATCCAAATACTTATGATATTCCTCCACTCACAATTTTTTTGTTTGATGAAAGTTTCTTTATTTGTGGTTTTCCGATGAAGAGGGATAGATCGAAAAGGTTAAGTACCACTTAGTTTTTATATTTTAACATTTTTAAATGGATTTTTTTTTAAATTAAAAATCTAAAAATTCGTAATCTAAAATGTATTATTATATTCGATGAATAAAACAAATAATAATTTACTACAATAATATAACAATTAATAATACTCGTTTATATATATATATATATATATATATAGTTGTGTGCGGAATAAAACGAAATAATATCGAATAACGTATATACAATCATTAATTATATAAACATATTAATTATTATTATACATTTATAGGTATCGTTTATAGGCATTTTATTTATTATATTATGTATCGCGTATGTTATTTAACTTAACCGCGTTTGCGATATTATAATAAATTATACATATGTACCTCGAAAAAGTACTCAAAAAAGATTTATTGAATGATTTGCACGTACAAAACGTATATAATATTATGTTTTAATGTTTATCAGTTTGGACTACATCGGTTTGTTTTGTTATTGTTGTTCGACATGAAAGGCCTATTTATACGAAAACGAGTGGCGTGTTACTTTTATTTTGAAAAACGAACGTTTTTTAGTAGGTAATAGTAATATATTAGTCGCAAAGACTTTTTCGCCACGAACATAAAATTATTGAGCTCCCCCTATCACGTATTTTGTATATTATATTTACACGGTTTTAAATCCAAAAATCCATTTACTATAATTTTATTCGCCTACTTAGTAGTATACTTTATAGTTACACGTTACTAATGCAAATGTAAATCGTAAACGTAAGTATCGTATCTGTTGGGAACGCATTTGGACCACGCTTAATTGCACGCTAGTAAAAACTCAATTAACATTTATTATTCGTTCAGCATATTATACAAATAAAAAACTTAATATTCTATAACTTCTTTACCAGACAATATTTTACAAAACAGATACGATATTTTCTCCAACATATATTTCTCTTAAGAATTGGTAAACCTAAACGTCACATTTGTGTTTTGCGTGAGTTCATTTCCTTGCCCTCCCCCCAAGGACTTTCATAACCAAAACTGGGCTTTCGTTTGTGCTTGTTTGTGTTGAAAGTCCCGTCGTTTGTGCTTTTTTAGTTTCCGAGTTATAGTAATTTTTTAGTGGGGGTGAGAAATGCCAGTTTACCATGAAATTTCAAAATAAAAATTATGCCATTCGTTTGTACTTCGTTTATGCTGGTTTGTGCTTTTTATCCCTTCATTTGTGCTGGTTTTTACTTATAATCCCTTCGTTTGTGCTCGTCCCATTCCAGAGAAATTCCAATTTTAAAGGGGGTGGGGGTCAATGGACCCGTTTTGCGTTGCTGTGATTTTGCTATATTCCCCATTATTAAATAGACGAAGACAGCATTATTGAAAAATATGCGGGTATAACGACCTGATAATAGCTAAATATTTTTTTATTCTAAAAGATCATGTAAAATACATTTATTTTTTGTGAATATAACTGTATACTCTTTCGTTTCAAAACTCAGATGTTTTCAATGATTAGTTATTATTACCATGAATAATTAAGTAAACAAATAATTTATTATTGCACTCACTGGGTCATGGGACCACGGTTAGGTTAGGTCCCATTATTTCATTATTAATTGATTGTATTAGTGATTAATGATTATAATTTCATAATGAAATTAAATACACTAATATTATAAATGACCTTATGTACAAGTGAAATTTATGTTAATTATGTTTTTCTTTTATTCTGATTAGGTATACATATTTTATAACGTCGTTATATGTTTGTTATCATTGTATAATGAGTGTATAGCTAGTGTAGTTAATGTAACTATACTAATACTTATGATCTCGTATCGTTATAAATTATGATGAGATTAATATTTGTTAAAAATATAAAATATAATTAAACAAACGAAACAAAAGAATGTTTATATTTACAACTTAAAATAATAGTTATTAATTATATATTATGACGATTTGAATAACATTGAATTTCAATTTGTTTTTTCAGGTTTAATTTTTGAAATTATAAAGTTAATGTTTTAATTATTAAATAATTGTCAATAGATTAATTAATACAATTTAATAATAAATTGTAATTATAAAATAAAAAAAAGCAAATTGAACTAGGTTTAAAAATAATATGCAGGAAAACATTGAGATTTATTTAAATTTAAATATATGTATCACTATAGATGCTAACGATAATGTATATCATGTATATTGTATAATGTATGCCTTTAAAAAATCTTAGTTATTTTCATATTAATTATTTATATTATTAATACTAATTCCATTAACTAATAATATTTGTAAATCAGAAATACTAATTCGTTATTATTTAATATATTTAGCGAAAAATAACAAATAACGAGTATTAGGTATATTGATGCACATTGTATATTATATTGCGAGCACAGAATGCGTTTAATTACTCTACATATACTATATCGTCAATTCATATCTGGGGATATAAAGATAATTTCATTTTCCAATAATTTTCCAAAAATATTTTACTTCTTCTAACCTAACTTTACAAATCCAACTATACAGAATCAGCCACCCTAAAAAGATTCTACCATAAAATATAATATACATACGTTTCTCTAGTCTAGTGGATTACAAATTGGCTTACAAATCTATAAACACTCAAGTGCACTCAACATATTGTATGATATTATACTAATATATCTACTATAGATTACATTATTGAGTTTCATTGAGAACTACCTAACTAATTCTCTAAAGTTTGAAAACGGTATTGTTAGTTTATAATTGTTAAAATTCCGATGACGTTTTTTTAAAAGTTTATCGATTTAAAATGATAACACAATATTATAGTTTCCGTCCAAAATATATTATAACTCGAATTATACTAACTTG
The DNA here is from genome assembly GCA_013282895.1 of Eriosoma lanigerum. Classification (NCBI taxonomy): domain Eukaryota; kingdom Metazoa; phylum Arthropoda; class Insecta; order Hemiptera; family Aphididae; genus Eriosoma; species Eriosoma lanigerum. The sequence continues at coordinate 21,806,935 of CM023359.1, forward strand.
AGAGTTGGTACAGACTTAGTAAACAACAACATAATAACTAATAAGTAATAAGTATTAATTTGATTTAAAACAATGTTTGCTCTTTAGTTAAACAATGCTAGTTATAATTAAAACACGTACAGTACATTTTAAATACCTAGTAAATTTTACGTAAAAACCAAATTAAAAAAAAATACACATATAATAATTTAATTATTTTTAATATTAAGTATTTATAACCAATGGTTCTATATACAAAACGTAGACAAATAATTTTCAATAGTATAAGTACATTTTTTAGAAAAATATTTCAAAAAATTATCATTTGTTTTTATTTAAAATCTGATAATTTCGTAATAATTTATGATATTTAAGACATTTCAATTTGATATAAATTAAAATTACAATGGATTGATCAATGTTTAAACGTCAATGGTAGTATCTGGGTCGTCATCTTATTTAAAAGCAACTCATTCTATAATAATATTATAATGTTATTTAACAATAATTCAATTTTCCAAAACTTGTTTCGTTTAGCGTTTAGCCTATAATCTTTATCCCGTTTGATTTTATAATTTATTTGCCCTGTTTGTTTATGATAATTTATTTCGTTTATTAATTTATATAATAACATATACATTCAGATTTGGCACGATCATTTTTAATACATCAATGAATTTAAAAAATAAACGAGTGGAAAAAACATAATAATTTTTATTATATGAGTATAATTAAATTTACATAAATATCAGTCCAAACTATGTAATTTGTAAACCTTTAATGAATTTTAATAACGATATAATGATTTATTATAATAATATTATATATAAATTAGATGTTTCAAATAAATCAACCTTCGAGCATTACACTGGGCGTAGAAATATAGAATCTATAGAATAAATCCAAAAGTAAAAAGTTTATATATCGACGCGCCCAGTTATTTCCCACGCGGAATTTATCTCTGATGCGGAGTCACAAGCCGAAAAATGTACATCCTCGTGAAATGTCGCAAACTTGACTAGCATACATGTCCGTCAATTATAAACATAATGATGATTGACAATATAATATGCAGTCGGCTAAAAAAAAAAAAAAAAAATAATGCATTAATAGTGTTTAGGTTTTTAATTTTTTTTTTTTTCAACATATTACCACACAATGCGCCGTACAAACAATTATTATTATTGTGTTCCTCGAATACGTGCAAGATAACTACGAGTACATGCTCGATTATACAACGAGTGTTCTTATAAACTGTGAAATTCCACTATTCACGGTGATATTATATTATTATAATATTTGTTTTAAATAAAAACAAACGTTTGAAATAGTTGAATATTGTGAAAATTTTTTATTATTTTTCTGGGATTGTTTTATTTTTCTTTTTATTTTTTGTATAACATCTCAATCGCATCAACTCATTATCACCGTGTAACACTTATAATGTCATAAATCGTGTTGTCTTGAATGTGATCTTGATTCTTATACGGCAGATATAAACCAACTTCGTAAATTTAATCAGCTAACAAACCCCATTTCGTTATTTCGACAATGAGTATGTACAATAAGTATATAAAACGAACAATCATCATAATAATATATATATAAACTTGTTCTTCGTACGGTTGTGCGAAATTGTTATAAAAATTAAGTTTCGTTCTTTCGTATTCCCAAGACAAGACCTAACTATATATGCGCACTTACTTCTGGCCTCTGGGAGTTGTATTCGAGGTAAGTCATTGAATTATCCATAATAATGAAATTTTAATTCGCTAAAAATAGGAAATTGTGCACGTAGAACGTATAAAAACTTTTTAAGTAAACTTTTGAAAAGTTAATTAATTAATTTTAATGGTAACGAACGTATAAAATTATTATTTATATAAATGTCATACGTATATACTATATATAAGTTATCGTCTCATCAAGTATTGTCAAGTATTGACAAAATTTTCATCGTTAAACATTATTTCATTATGTTATATGTCTGGCTAAATATATTAAATTATTGATACAAACCCATCTAAATTTAAAATTTAAAATAAATATAAATATAAAATTAATTAAAGAATATCCGTTGAAAATAAATTATTAAAAATAAGTTTCTATATAGATTTATCTCAATAAAAATAGTATGCATGTGTAGTCAATAGGCAATAATACAATTTATCTACGTAAAAAATACAATTCATTTGGTAAGATTGGTTTATAATAATAATTATATATTCTACATAGATAATACTTGTAATACTTATAATACTTACAGTAAAATATTTGTAATTTAATAAGGTTCCGTCTATACGCTCGTACTTAGTATATTATTATGGTTTTTTTTAATCGCTTAATTGCACACTATGATGTTTTGTATTATCGATTTATATTAATATGTATAATATTATAATATTGGGATCTAAAATCGATTGTTTAAATAAAAAATATTAACCACCAAGTCTATAATTAATATAATTGTAGAATTTATTTAATTTGGGGAGCTAAAGGAATCAAAATTAATAAAGGTTTTTTTTTATTACCAGTTTAAAATAATTATTAAGAATGAATTCATATTTATATTATTTGATTTATATATTATTGTTCAAACACAAAGTATTAAACTATTATTTATGCATTATTCCCAACAAACTACGAAATAAAAAAATAATTATTTACATTTTTTACGATCATTACAATATTATAACCTATGCATATAATAAAAATTATGATTCTACGAACACACGTGTATAAAATATATCCAGTATAATATATATTACATGAACAATGCACATGTCATCGTTACAATGACAAAAATATATCATATTATAATACATATTTAATATACCTATATTAACAATCATTATATTCATTTAATTATCAGTTAATTTTTATATTTGTTTAAAATTTTAGATTCTGAACGAAGCGGTTTTACAAAGATATATATTATTTTTTTTTATGTATGAAGATACTTTTACGAGTAGAAATAATAGTCCGATTACCACAAGTAAGGTAGCAAATCGTGTCTAGTTGGTACTTTATTTAACTCATTTTTCGAATTTCTCAAAAGTTTTTCCTTGGGAGAGGAAAAATTAGCAAAAAATATCGAAAAATCAACAAAATTACGGTTTCTGTTATTTAAATTTTTTTATTTCGTGATAACTAATTGAGTTTTGATCGTAGGACTTGAACATTTTTTTGAGTATTAACATAGGTGATATACATGTGTGTGGTAATATAATTTAAGTTCGACTAAACTGAAAGAAAGTAAAACTTACTGATACTTAGTCACGTCAATACATTTTTGGAGTTTGGAAATGGATTTGATAACTTGATTGTCTTTCTTCTTCCGTTCAGACAATAATATATATATATATTATTAATATCGGTTCACATGGCGTATTCGTATGACGGTATGGGGAGGGGAGGGGAAAAGGGACGTTTTTAATGTTTTATTATTATTATTATTATTATAGCCGCATATCATTCTGATTCATATTATGGTCGTCGCGTCCGATTTTCATTCCGCGCGCGCGAATTCACCTGCGCGTCCGAAACACACAACGCAAACAGAATAATGCGCGCGGTCGCTTTGGGAGAGCCATCGCGGAAGGACGCAGCGCGACACCTGCGAGACGCGCGTACGAAAGCCCGTGGGAATATGTTATAATATCGTGTCTCATATATTATATTATACACGTTATACATTATATATTTGATTGTAAACGGTATATAATATTATACCACGCCTGCGCGGTGGGTATATTATATAACCAGGTAGTCCGCGGTATATACCCGCGGTTACAAAAAAGTGGTTTTCTCACGTCGTGTCCGCGCATTGTGTGATGTGTATCATATATAATATATATATATGGTCGAAAGGGATGGAAATCTCGTGTGATTTTCGTTTCGTCCCTCCGTCGCACCGCACACACGCGAGTTTCCGTCGTCGACGGGTGCGTGATTTTCTGGTCGGGGGGTGTCGGTGGCCGTCGGGGGGTGTCGGGCGAAAGGGTACGCACCTATATCATAACAATAATGTATACGTGTATACGGACGAACAGTGCACACGCCTCAGGTAAATGTACGGCCCGCCACTCTCATCCGCGGACCAGAGACGGCCGTGTAAATCCGATCGATATCCGGGAGCGGTGCGGCAGCATCCGGCGCGGCGTGAGATACCCGCGGCAGACGGACCAGACGGCTGCCGCGACACCCTTCCGCGGGCGGGACGTGCGCGGCACAATATGGCAACGACAGAATAAGCGATACCTTTTTCTTTATACGATTTTTATTTTTCTCACGCGCACTCGTTTTTCTGATATTATTATAATAATATGTGTTATGTACTATGTGGGTATAGGCCCGCGAAAGATCGCTCGGGTTCGAACCAGCCCAATTTCGAACCTGCCGCTTGTCCAATGTTGGTATAAATTCAAATTTTCGCTTAACAAATTTATAAAAATAATCGCTCACCTGAAACGTATAGGTTAACCTTTTATACCAGGGTTACATTATTGGCGACGTGGTTAGATTGTGAGACAATAATAATGCTCAGCCGCCCACCTACCCTATTTATATTCACGGATTTCCTCGCTCCGTCCGGGCTACACGTATATAGGAAGATACTAAAATTATTCTACATACAAATAATATGTTGATTTAATATTTTAACGTAATTTTATAATTATACCTATACCCACCAAATAAACGTACTGGCACCGTCACTACTAGCACTTACACTAAGTACGATAAAATATCAATTATATTATTTTCATCATAAATTTATAACACGGAATCGACCATGATCAGTGATCACTGGAGGGATAACATATATATATATATATATATCTTCCTGTTTTTAAATTAACTATTAGTCTTGTTTATCACGAAAAAAATATTTAGTTAAAATAGGTAATCATTTTTAAAATTATTTCAATGTTACATACTGGTTATAATTCCTAGTGACACGTCTCTCCCCCTCCCCCCCCGCCATTCACTATACACTTACAAAACAACCACCTTCATAGTATTAAATTAACAGTAAATGTCATCATATTATATAGACGTTGTACCTAAAAGATAATAAAATATTGACAAATACAATTATATTTATTATAAATTAGAATTACAAGGATATTTCATACTAATATACCAAATCATTATCCACATCTAATAATTCACCCACCACCATTTGAAAAACTCATCAGAAGTAACCGCCCCTAAAATATCTCCTTCGCCACGTCACTGACAACCGCATATACACGTATTTAGTTGTAAAGTGATGACGTAAAGAACGTATATTTAATCACGTAATTAAAAAAAAAAAAGTAGGTGGGTGAGTTATTTGTTTCTGCATTTATTAATAATCTTTAAAAAATGTACTTGCCAAGGAAATAAACGAAACATTATTGTTATCGAAAGATTAAATTGTGTGTGTGATAGATATAGGTTACATGTAAGATTTGTGATTAGAAGGATCAACGACTTATCGCCACCACTGGTTGTATTTATAATAAAATTATAATAATATAATATATTGATATAGTTAAATCATTTTAGTTGTTATTTCGATATAATTTATAGTTATTTTGTATATTTCTTAGTTTATATAACATATAATGCAAAATCAACTAAAATCTCTATCTATTTTTATTTATAGTAACAATAACTTAGAATATTAAGTATTAATATAGATAAGATTTAGTTTTTTCGATTTAAATGAACCAATAACTTCCATTCACACAATTTTAAACCTAGGTATGAATGTAAACCAAACTCTTAAGCACTTTCAGTTTTTTCATCGAAATCGCGGCCCACTGGCCTCGTAATCTCGTATAAATCGTTTTGCGTTTTAAATGCAACCATTAATAACAGCTTTAATCGCTTCGGCATTTCAAATATAATATATAAATCATAAATTCGTTACATAATATATTATATTTATATAATACATTATGATATAAGAATATGAAATATTTTAGTTTTCCATTTTTATAACTGATATTTTCTAGTATCTGGTTAACATAATAATAACATCCAATGATATACGCAACTATAGATAGTTTGAAATATATATTATGATTTTTTTTTCAATATAAATAACATTTATTATAGGTACTGTGATTTTTAATCGTATAAATTGTCTTTATTTTCGTTTAGCGTCCTATATACTTGAGAATTCAAATTAATCTTCTTTGGAATCGCATATTTTATTTTATTTATAATATTGATTGATTTTTTAAAAAATGTGACATAAATATAAGACTGCTGGGAATGTAATGGCCTTGAAACAATATCAAAAATGTTTTAATGCACTAAAAATGCAAATGAATGCATCTAATAATAACAATAATAATGTAATATTTTTTATTATTATTACTTATTTATGATAAAACAAATATTCAAAATAACATTAAAATTTGTTTGTGGGTTTACATAAAATTAAATTTTATTAATCGAAAAAGGACTATTGTCCAACAACATAATACTTGTTATATTTATGGAACAATATATTTTATTCGAACATACCTATTATTATTAATAATTGTAAAAAAAATATCGTGTTATCACGAAAAATTTAAAAATAAAATTGTGTTAAATGCTCTACAAGTGAAAAATTTTCAAATATTTATAAAAAATTTATTCAAACATAAAATAAGCATTACACACTTTTGGGAAACATTGCAAAACGCATTGTAATCCCAAATCAGTTGACGTAGAGTATATTATTTTTGTTAGCGTTATTATCTTTAAGTCTAATATTAAAATTTCAAAATTATTAATATAATATTATATAAATATAATAGTTATATAAAAAAGTTACATAAAACCTCTTTTGTAAATAAACAATATCAATTAAAATTATGGCTTCCATTGTTTTTTCCAAGGTTAACAAATTAAATAATAATTGTTTGAAAATGTCGATAATTATTTTGCATAATATCAGGACGGATATTTTTATACAAGGCGTAGGTATTGTTATTGTATATAGTTTTTATTTCAAGAATACACTTAATAAAAGAAATAGAAACGTGAACCTATATTATATAGGTTATAATTTATATAAAAACACATTTGGTATCAAAATTATGGTTACTTATTATGGTGTAATTTTTCGGGTACCTATAATTTGTATATTAATATTATACCTATATGTATATATATATATATATATATATATGAACGTTTTATTGCGCAGCACCGATTGGTTATCTGTCGCCATAAGAAAAAAAACCGTGTTCGCGCATAACTATAGCTGAAGTTTAGTCAAACACATGGTTCGTAATACGTAATACATATTATTCGATTTATATGTTTGAACATTTGAAATTTTAAAACGTCATCGAAGATTATACTAAATTGTGCATAATACGATTGCATTAAGAGGTTAATAATTTATTGGACGTTTTCACATACTTCAGTAATATTCTAATGTTGTCGAGAAGAAATGTATTATAAAACGTATGCGGAATTTCGTTTTGTGTATATTATAATAAACCCGATGCGATTTATTCATTTTCCTAACGGAATCCAATAATCGAACGACAATAATTGAATTCTTTTGAAGTGACCACAAGATGTGTATAAACAATCGATAAAAACACATTTTTGCAATTCGATAAGAAACGTTATTTACGATGATCATCGTTATTAAATTATTATTTTTTTGTCCATTATATATACTTTTAATAATTTGCGAAGGCGGCAAGCTTTAATTTACTTTATGAAATAGGTTATCTCGAACAAACAATTCTGTCGGATCGTCGCGATCAATAACAATAATAATAATAATAGTGCTTAAATTTATTTCAGATGATTTCACTCGGACCGTCCTGCTGTCGCTACTGCAAAAAAAAAAAATCATAATCACAATCATCTCAGTCGACAACCGGTTTTAGCGTATTAAACACACTTGAATGAACAATAACGATTCATTGTTAGCGCTGGATTCGGTGAAAAAGGAAAATGTTTGCGAAATTCTCGAACTGACACGTACGTAACAAATACAAGTTATATTAAAATATTACAATATATATTATATTAATATGTTCGAGTTCGAAAAACACGTGTGTACAGCAGTGCCGATTGCAAGAAAACACGTCTCAGGCCCAAAATTTGGTATATTTAATACGGTTTTAACGGTTTAAGGCCGTATTGTTCTTTTTTTTCACGATTTTATCGTATTTGTGTTTGCTTAACTTTTTCCTGGGACACAAAACCCGAATTAAACTATATTACCATTACTTCCTACATCCAAGTCAATATTGTTCTCTTTTAGGTTAAAATCCGATATTCCGAAACGATCGGATGTAAATCCCTATAAATCAATCTACCATCGGATTATCTCTTTATCCGTATATCTTATAGTCTTCTCTGCACCATCTTCAAAATATTATTATTTCAGATACTGTCAAAGAAATATTTCAATCGTTATCCGTGTGATAAATGCGTGATAAAAATCGATTCCAGTAAACATATATTTCCCCAGTTTGCAGGTTATAAGTTACTTGCAAAAACACAAAATATTTAAAATTATCAACAACGATCTTGTTTTACGAAACAAAAAAGCTTTATTTGACTTTTCAATTTAAAGTCAAAATTAATTTATAATATATGTATATTAATAATAATTAAAATTTAAAAAAAAATGTTTTCTATATTTTCTTTGTACTGACTTCGCATTAAGTATAAATGTATAACAACAGGAGTACCTATATATACGTAGGACAAACTGTATTGTTATTCGTAATTGTAATTACAATTATTTTACTTTACACATATTATAATAGTGTAATTATGTTTGTTAACATAATTGTTTTTATGTGCTCATCTTGATAATATCATATAAGACAAACTTTACATTAAGAAATATAAATTTGTTATTGTTAAAATAATTAATATTTAAATGCTTCGAATTTCAATATCCATATGGATGACGATGTACCCAAATTGCAAAAAACCATCGAACAAAAACTGTCACGTAAAATTAAAAAAATATATACCTAATTATTTATCTAAAACGTGTTTTTTTTTTAAATACATTATTAACCGGTGCACTTCTTATTTAAACCGTGTAATTCTCAAAAATGTAAACAAACCAAAACACTCCTCAGATCAGAGTCATCAATGATAGGGAAATAAAAGTCATTATTAGAAACTAATGTTTTTAACTAGGCATTACTTATTTTAATTGTTTGTTATCACGCCGTAGTTTTGTACTAACACTAAATTCACTAACCCTTCCCAGTTACCAACTATATCATAAACGATTTGTCAAACACCAAACCGATTGGATGTGTCTACCACGCTTACTGTTTCATCATTACTATTTTGTTGTACGATAACGCATTTTATAATTATAATGTCTTTATTATATTATTAATTGTTGTACCTCAGCCTCCTCGGTATATATTTTTATATAATGATTTTTTATTTTAATATTATGAAAGGTGTTAAAAGTTTAACATACTTACCACAAATGTGGAGTTAAATATTGTATAAAACAAAAATTTGGTACATTCGACTATGTAATTAGTTACCGTCATTCGAGATGAATACTAAAAAATTATAGTAATGAATAGCACTGAAAAATAGTTTAAATATGTGGCAAGGAGTCACTACTTTATGAAGTATAAAGAGTATAAAATTTATGACGAGTAGGTAGATTAAAGATAGGTCCAAAGATATCGACTAAACCAGTAGTTACATAAAACCTACTCAAATTTTGGCTAATTTTTTGGCATTCCATATATTTGAATTGACACTCGTATACATGTATACTTATTAATACACTTAATATATTAAAAATTATTTGATGCAATAATAATAATAATTATAGGGAAAGGTGTCGTATAATGATTTAATCACTATGTGGAATATTGATCTGAGAAGAGATTGAGTTATCATTCAATTCAGAAGTGAACCAACTGGTTTTATATAATCTTTGATATTATAGTAATTTAATAATAAATACAATTGACATAATATTATAAAATATTAGGGAGTCGAGAAAAAAATTATTTTCTCTTTAGTTTCGAAAATATTAATTGTTCAAAAATTGAATGATCATTAACTAATTATTATACTATTATTGTTTTAAATTTGAATTGGAGTATTATTGGACACTCGATAAAAAAAACTATTTAACAAAATGAAATCAAACATAATATACGAGGTAGATGGAATGTTTTGAAAACTTTAATGTTCTTGTATCCATGGTAAATAATTGTTGAAAAAATGAAGAAGACTTCATTGCTTTATATTTTTATACTTGCATTTTAAACTTAAAATAGAACACCTTGACACTTGAATAATCAATAACAAATAATTTTACTAATTAATTATATAATAAAACAAATATAAATATATAATAAAGCTATATGTAGGGAACTATTATACATATAAACTGTAAATTATTGTCAAATTTTTTCTAAAAATATTTGGTACATTTTTTTGCATATTATACAATATTAATTGTTTATGTATACCCATGTGTTATTATTTAATAGTATGCGTATTTTATATTATTATGTTTGAATAAAAACAATAATATAAATATTGTGCCTGGTCGATATGATTATACAAAAGAGACCTAATATATTTCTATTATAACACAATGTAAAATCTTATAATAATAATATAATGCATGAAAATAATATTAATTGTTATTTAAGTATACATTTTTCAATTTCAATTCAGGGCTTAGGTATGAATGAATAATTGTGTTAATTAACGTTGCTTTTTTTTTTTTAACTGACATGTAATTAGTAAATTGTTTTGGTATAATTAAAAAACGTGTACAACTATATAGATTTTCCGTTTTTCACTGACTATTTAAAAATTACACTCTACAAAACGGTATCAATTATCTATTGCACTATATAATTATCTATTAATGTTTGAACCGTACAATGCGAATATGTGCGAGTGTTAATACGTGAGACAATATGTAAATTAATGTATTTCCGGCCTATTAGTGGCTAATGGACCTTATTAATTCGTTTTGCTGTATATATATATAATATTATATTGTCATTTATCGGATTAGTATAACTGACTATACGATACCTATAGGCCTATAGCAGCCAACAGGTTACATTAAGACTTAAGTACATATTTCACTGCCAAACGCAATGTAAAATAAATATTTGTTTTTATATAAAAATTATAAATTTATTAAAATGGATTATATATATATAATAACAACTATAATAATAACTACGCGAAAAATTAAAATTTTTGAATGCAGTTTTTTCTCAAATTATTATTTAAGCAACGAACTATAATACTACCTTTATTACTTGTTTAAAAAAATACGTCTCTTAAAGAATAAAAAAACTAAACTCTTTTTTTTTTAATCATGTAAAATATGAAGATATAAATTTTAAAGAGGATACTTATTTATAAGAGAATTTTGATCTATAACACTAAAAAAATATTTTACGATTTTTATATTTATTTGATATTTGTCCGATATTATTTTAATCATATAAATTTAAAATACTTTTAAACTTTCAATGCAGTTTCATGTAGTATTTTAATATTTGAAATGCACTTTATACAGTAATACACTATAATGGGTACTTATAATTTATATAAAATTATAATATTGAATTTATTGACTCACCTGACCTCTTATCTATAATAACCTTCAGAGTTCCCACCCACAAAACTAGAAATCCCTTTTCCAACTTCCGCATCATCACATCTCATATGGTCAAAATCATCCCCTACACAGAATACTAAAGCGACTCAATAAGTTGGTAAACTGATCATTTTTTCTAAGAATAAATAATTTTTGTATTAATTTTAAATTATATACAGTACAATGGTATCATTGTATTCATTATAACTTAAACTGCATTTGAAACATTGCCTGATTATTTAAAATAAGAAAAAATATTATTCGTATATTGTATATTTATATTCTATATATGTTTGTATGTTAATTTTTAATTGAACTATCGTCATAATATTATATTGTAACGTCAGTCAAAACATTCAAAATACTATATTTATAAATAATTTATGATTTATTTATACATTTTGCTCACAAATCAATAATATGCCCCTTCATCCAGCACCGAATTTCGAACAACGTTTAATATATGGTTATAATATATTATACGGCACCACAGCGGCATAATTCACAAATGTTGTTCGTGAAATATAACTATAATATTTTGTCGAATATATTGATTGATAAGTCATAAGTATATTATATATTATAATATATGTTATAAAATTCATTATATTTTAACATACTGAATAAATATTTACTATTAATTCGTTTTTTATTATTATTTTTTTTATTGAAAAATCTTTAAATATTACATTATATTTCAAATATTATTATACTTTATATATATATATATATATTTAGATAAAAAATCAATAAAAACAGACTACATAATATCACGTCAAATGGAAGGAATAGTGAACATAGAATTGAACTTACCGACAAGAGTGCAGGGATATTGTGCTCAATGATACACTGGAACAGCGTCGATCTTTGAATATCCAGCGCTGAGGCATGATAAAATAATATAATGAATCGATCGTTTTGAACCACGATTGTAAAACATTATTTTTTTAAATTTAATTTAAATAGTTTATAAGTCATGCAGACATGTGCCACAATCATAATTATTTTTGACATCATAGAAGCTGATCTTTGACCTTTGACCTTTGACCAAACGTCTAAGGTTATGTTAGGTTATGGAGATTGGAGATGGAATGCGATATACGTATTGTGTTATATTATATGCATTATTCTACTATTGCATGTAATGAAATTGTTTTAATTTATAATAATAAGCTTTTTAACGGTTTTATAGTTTTAAAACATATAAATTTAAATATTTGTTAATATTCTCGTATAATAAATTGGACATTCAAATTAGAGATTCAACAAAATAGACTAATTTAAAACTTTTATTAATCAATTACAGATAAGTTACGCTGGTATCCGTGAAGAAGAATACTCATTTACGAAGAAAATTCATTTGCTATAAGAAAAAATAAAAACCAAATCGATAAAATATACTTTTTATTTATAAGTACTATATTAAAAATATATATAAATATAAATAGTTATTTAAATCGTGTCAACAAGTTTTTTTTTTAAATTTAGTAATACAAATTTACATGTCAAGGGGTTGAAGATGGTATGATTGGAATTGAACTTTGTTGGCTTTAGCAGGTTTGCTTCAGGGTCCAGACGTTATGGCATCAAGGCACCACGCACAAAAAGCCGTGGCTACCCGGGGTCGAACCTGTATGGCTGGACCCTAAGTGTGCCGAGATATGTGCTTAGTCCATTCAACCACGCCCGACCGAGTTCCGTTTTTGTAAATAATTTGATATAAAATTGAAAAAAAATGCTCTGACCTATGTAAAGTATAAACTTGTTGATAAATTCAGACAATTTTTATTTATAACATCGAGCCATAAATAGTACATATATTTTTGTAAGGCGTGTAGCTACTTTATACGTTCATAAATTTTTTATGAATTTTTTATCATAAATATGAAATGTGTATGCGCGCGCTTACAATTTACCACCATTGCGTTGTCTCTTACGCACACTAAAGATTATTTAAGTTTTACTCAGACACTGAAACACGCACCATGTAACATGATAAACACAGCGGAAAATTGTCTTAACACCAATACCCTTAATAAAAATTACTTGTTTGTCTGTTTTCAATCCCCTTAACTCCACTGTGTAACTGTGTCGATATTTTGCAAAATATTTAGAGAAAATATAATATTATGTCTCTTTAAATTTTTCTAATATAAGTTTCTATACGTTTGTACTCCGAGTTCAACCTTAACGTGACCATCATTTAAGTCAACGATTTCTGATATTTTCATATTTCCCGTTAAAAAGACGGAGAAACAGCATTACGAGACTCTTATACGACTATATGACGTCCTCTAAAGTCAAAATTTTATATTTTTAAAAACAGAGTAACGTGTGTATATATATATTAGTATTTATATAGTAGGTGTATGTACATACAAACGCGCACGGGGAGCATTTACATGTTTGTATAACGTATCCTAGAGTAACGCTTCTGTCGTTTCCGTACGTGAATAATTGATGTGCGTGCGTTCGATCGAAAATGTTTTTATTTTCATTTTTTATCGAAAAACTATTCTTACAGACATGACATGACGCTTGAGTTTGGAAACACCGCGCAAGAGTACATTAAAATACATTATTTGTACAAAAATATTACTTAAAATACACATACGTACAGTTCCTACTTCCGATTCACAGTATAACGAGACGTTCAAATCTAAATATATACATAGTAAAAAACACGCAGAAACGAACATTATTGTCCGCCTTGTTCTTCTATATTAAATTTCTTTTCTGATTACCACTTACTTGGTAAATATTTGTCACTTGTAGATTGTTGTTATATATAGTGAGATCGATGTATAACTTGTGTACAAATATTGTTGGTCACTGCGGTGTGTTTCCAAAAGATTGTCGGCAAATATGACCCTGCTAGTCAAAGCAACGCATATTATTATTATTTGTAGATAGGTATACTTGTCAAATAAATCATATATTGGCATATTTGTCGAGTACACCAGTCGTTATCCCGTCTTATATATAAACGATATTACGCATATCAATATAGGTATTTATTGAAAAAAAAAAAAAATTGCGTCTCACACCGTCATCTATAAATAGGTATTTGAAAAAAAAATTCTAGACATTTAACTCTTTGACAGTGAATTTTTTTGTGTTTTTCTAATAAATTTTTATGATACCAAACTACTTGTATACTTCAATTCGTTTTTTCAATCATATATTCAACTACCCCTTCTATATATAGTCCTTATCTATAGTTGCAGTTTGATGAGACGTTGAAATCTTCATGGAACGCAAACGGCCAACCCTTAGTATATTATTATATACCTTTATTTACTACTATTTGTTTTTATATTATTCTTTAAAATATCGAGATTATCATCGGGTCGTGTCTCGTGTACGATATTATATATAATATTACAATTCCGTTGGCCTTGCGTTCGTATATATATATATATATATAGTATATATTATACACTTTATACATACGCGTAAATGATGCGACGATTTCACGCGTGGGCGGAATAATTGTATATGACGCGTGTGGTGTGGAGGGTTCATGGTAGGGTGATCTTTCAACCCCTTCACTCACCCTAAAATATTTCTTGGAAATTCAAGTGCCTGTTTTCCGTATATTGTATAAATATATTTGTACGTCGACACAATAATATAAATTGTACCTACGTATATATATATATATATATATATATATATACGTTCGTTTGTCAAACATTATAATCGTCCGTTAATCGTTGAGATTATTCCATATACAAATTTATTATTATTATTTTTTTTTTAATACGTCATACTCAAAGTTTATTCGAGAGGGAAGGTTAAAATTGGGTAGTAATTTTGTTGCCCTACAAAAATTTAATAATGGGCTACAAGCCTGTACAAGTGCATCTCTTTTGCATATAATAATACCGTATAACGCGTATGACCATCACACTGCGTGATGTAAATTTTATTTAGGTACTTTTATAATTATATAGCAAACATTAATTTTTCGCTGTTTAATATAATATGTGCGTGTATAGATTATTATCAATCCGTGTAATAATACAATTATATTATTATGTGTGCGTTTAAACAAGTGCGAGGAATGGCCTGGTATTATACAGTCAAATTATCCGGTATCCTGATAAAAAAAATATTTTGATAATATCCTTTAATAATACTATCAAATTATCAAAACGTTGTGTGGTATTATTTCCGCAGGAAAAATATCGATTAGGTCGGAGATTTAACGAACGAACGATATACAGAGAACAGAGTGCGGTATATACATCGATATAATTTTACAGCAAAAATTGTATTTTCATAATAGAGATAATGTTTAATTTTAAATTATTATAATAATTTATATACATTTCATATTAAATTTTGTATATTATAACTAAAACTTTAAAACATATACTCAAAAGTCGGTGTTGGAATATTATAGGTAGGTATACGACATGTGTAATAATAGTTATTAGTTTAAAGCGTTTTGCGATCAGCAAACATAAATATTGTTATGGGTATAAAATAAGGGGATTGAATCGCATAAATATTAAATAGTCGAAATTCTGAGCACCGTCAGCAATGTGACATGAAAATGGAAAATTCGCGGAAATATGATTTAATATATATTATTATATTTCGTCGACAATCGTCGTATAAAACGAAAAAAAGGTACGTTATACACAAACACAAGGTCTTTTTCGTCTCTTTTTTCGGGGGTTATTTTGTTTTCATTTTTTATATGCTTTCAATTTCCCTCTTGTGAGGGGAGGCTAAAGCACGATTGCGCGTGCGCATTAATAATATATAAGACTCGACATGCAGCGTGGCGGCGACCAGCGAGCGTGTTTGCACACGGAAAATCGCACCCTATCTCGTTCAAAACACCATACAATAATAATAATATGTCAGCATACCATGTCAGGAAATAATCAGTGGGGTGGGGATACGTATTATGTAAATGTACAGGGTGCTATAGGATTATATTATATTACAAACATTATATGGAAATGACATTTAAAAAACGTATAATATCCATCTTTATTTTCACATAAAATTATGATCATCACACCGTTGTATCAAATTTGTGTTCAGAAATTATAATAATATAACTTTGCTCTGGTGTATTTAGAGGACCCACTCGTTTGTTGCCTTTTGTTTTTTAATAACAAATCTACGTATAGCATTCCCACTAAAGTTTATTTATAAGTATTATTAGAATAAATCTTCCTTTTTTATAATCTATAAGTGAATTAAAAACTCTTCTTTTCAAAAATATATAATATGACTAGTTTTAAAAAAATGTTAAAACTCAACGCCATAGAGTACATGTGGTTTCTATTCTGCTTTAAAAATTTTAAAATAGGTAAATTTACTCTAATATTATAATTATAAATAGACTGTAGGTAGTAAGAATGAAGTACGTACATTTTAAATGTTATGCGTATATACCTAATAGTAAGTATAAGACACAGAGCACAGAGACAACAAATGTTTGAATTGCGTTATAATACAATATACAGGAGATCAGTAACGCATATATCGTATATTATTTACCTAGATACCTAAGCGCTCAGATTTTATTGCAATATGAAATTATGATAATTATGTATATATTATATTATATAAGAATAGTTAATACGAATATTATATTTTTTGTCTATATAAATGTATTATAACAAGTTGAGTTTAGATGATATACATAGTAATAATAATAATCGTAAAATTATTTGGTGCACCTCATGAATCCCATAAATACATGATGCTGTGTCATGTTAAATACTGTAACTCCTACACTTCTCCTTATATATTAATTTCATTTTCTACTCCTTCCACACATTCTTATATCCGCTACACTCATCTTCTGCTCCAGTATTTTGTTCACTGCCCAACACTCCATACAGCAACATTACTAGCCTCACTATTATTGCCTTATAATATTTACCTTTCAATCTTATCAGCGTCCTTTTATTCCCGCCATACTATATCTTATTTTTCGTGTTCTCCTCTGAACTACACTCTACACCAATATTTCGCACTATCGATAATAAGTAGTTACTTGATTACTTGAACCTATCATATGACATAATATATTATAGACATTAGACTATAAGTTAAAATAACTCATATACTCGTATCATAATGGTCGTTTTTAATTAATATATTGTTCTTTTTATGCATATTTAATATTCATTACCTATTCGATACATTACATTTATTATATTCTATAATGGTACACTAATGTTTCGTAAAATCGTATACATTTGTTTTACCAAACACTTTTATTTTTTTTTTTTATAAACTAATTGATTTATATTTCTAAAGAAAAAAATTATTATTATAAATAGCATAATTTTACCGTTAAATTTAAGTTTAAGTGTAAAACTTATTTTTATAACATACCTATAACTAATTTTTAATGCAAATAATTTTAGGTTTTAAGTGTTTTAGATAAAATTATGAGTACATATATTTTAAACATTAAGTACACAACCCCGTTTACAAACACTCATTAGCTCTCTGCATACATTATATAATGTTATTTAGTACAGGATATTCACCAAACGTGTTCACCACAACTTTTTAGCCGTAATTATGAATATCTTTTGCTAGAAATTTTAGATATTTTTACATGCAATACTTAGATTTTATATATCATTTAGTATATTATGATGATCAACTAAATATATATTAACTATCAATACTTTAGTGTTTTCGAAACTTAGAAGTAATAATATTATGATATATTATTTTAATACAGATTTGTAATTATGGAATTTAAAAAAAAAAAAAAATTGTTTGATGAAGCAAGAAAAATGTTAATACTACAAAAAATAAAAGTATTTTGTCATTTATTCAACAGTTATATTTTGATAGCATAAGGTATACACAACTACACATTATAATATATTATAATAAATATTACATAGGTACATTTATCCGTAATATTCTAAATTCTATAAATTAATCAATAATTTAAGTTTTTAAAATATAACCAAAATTAAAATAATAATTCGAAAAATTAATTTTTCAGATGAAAAGACCAAAAACGATAATGTAATTAATTTAACATTTAGTTTACCAATAAACTAATTTGCAGGAAACACAAGGTATGTAATAGTATTATAAATTGAATATATATATTTTTAAAAATGTATATATTATGTATAAACATAATTATCAAATTGTAAACAATAAAATAATATTTTGGATTTATATACCATATGTACCTAATAAGTAATATAAACTAAAATCAAAATAATAATACAGATTTAATAATCGTATTTTATATACATAATTTAACTAGTTAACAAGGTATACATTTACAATTCGGTTCAACAGATAGATCAGTGATATTAACCCTTTCAGCCCCACTAAAATCTTTTTATTTTATTTTATAACATGATTAAATAACACTCAAATAATACATAGAAATTGTTTTGTTTTGAATTTGGATGAAAAATAAATTTTACGTAAACTTATTATAATATAAGAAATATGAAAATGAAAGCAAAGAAGACTAAAATCCTAGTCTGAAGTAAGGAAAATAACATCATAAGAAGAAGAATTTAATTATACATATTATATAAAATTATATATATAAAATAGAATATTTTACGTATTATTATTTTAAGTAGCACTATCCGCTCAGGTGGGAGATGCATAGAAGGAATATGTCAAGCTAAGGTATGGCATTTAATAAGAAAAGAAGTCGTTTTTACTTCAAAAATTATTTACTTCAACAAAAGGAAGAGCTTAATAAAAACGTACAAAGAAGTACGAAGAAGTGAGAAGAACAAAGACATGTGTACAGAAGGATGGAAAAGATAGTTGGACCGATAGAATTACTAATGAAGACATTTTAGAAAGGGTATATGAGAGGAAATCAATATGGAAAAATATACAGAAAAGGCGAAATGAATTAATAGCTCGTATATATTAAGACACGAAGGTTTGCTAGGATTAATCTTGGAAGGAATGATCGATGGAAAAAATCATAGAGGAAGACCAAGATAACAATACATAAATTAGATAAAAGAAGATCAAATATGTAATTCATATCAAAAATCGAAAATATAGAAGCTTGTGACAGAGAATCATGGAAATTGCCACAAATCAATCATTAGATTGAATACTGTAGAAGAAGAAACTTTTAAATAATTAAATTAATATAAATGAAAAATAAATAAAATATTAATTTACATATAATATATATATATATATATATATATGAATTATATCCATTACACATATGTAATATGACATATATCCCGCTACTCGCAGAATACAGGATTTCTTTTTATTTAACGGTCAACTTAATCTTATCCTGTCGACTGCAGGACACATGGTTTAAATGCAAGATCGTCGAATTTACTGTGATTTATAAATATTTAAAGCACATTTAAACGTGTTTGTTATTGAACAACAATATGGTATACCTACTGCAACGATAATGTTTATTAAAGTTTTTTTTTTTTTTTTTATATGTAAACCGGCAACGTATAAATGCTGACGTAAAAAAACACGAATTTCATAAAATCGTCCAAATTTGTTATAATTTAAAATATGTGGAATTTGCTATGTGGATCACCCTGTATATGTGTATGTATTATATTATTATGTTTACGTATATAATATAACACGCGATGCTGTCGGCGCGGCTGCTGCGAAACTGTCTCTCTCTCTCTCACTCTTTTTCTCCGCCTCTCACTCTCTTTCATCTCCGCGGCGCAAAGTCGTTTACCCCGGAAATATTCAGTCGGCGGACTGGCGAAAAGCGCGAACCCGCCTGGCACACATAATTTATATATATATATATATATATATCGTCCAGTAGCCATGGCAACGCCCTCCACAGACTGTACTGTGGCGTATAGCTATTCTACCGCCCCTCGCACCGCACCGACTGACGACAACGCCGCCCGGAAAAACTAAGCGCGCGGTTTCCTGCCGAGCGCATTGCAACAAAATATTGTTATTCACCTTTAAACATAATATTATGATAAAAAAAAACGTTCTAAATATTGATAATTTAATATTTATATTTATATCGAACGATATATATTATGTCGTATAATATAGTCAATAGCAGATATAGTCATAAGCGAAACTGAGACAAATTTTTTCTATAGGGAGACTATACAGGCTGAATACTTAAATCTAACAAAACTTTTTTATGCTCATATATATACACATTAACATTTTTTTGAACTCGTTAATTTAAAAAATTCAACTTTTCCCGTCTTATTACAATATAATACGAGTATATATATACCTAGAGCATCAATATCTCTGAACATTACATCATTACTTTATGTTTATGAAATACAAATAATATTTTTTGTAAAAGTGGATCGTATATATTTTATATATAGTTCTTGTTATAAGTTTTTACTTTTGTGTTATCTTCTTTACAAAAATTTGGCGGGGATAAGTCCTCCAAGCCGCCTCTATTTTCGCAGATTCCTACTTAAAAAAAAAAAAAAGAACACATATCATAGTATTATATACTATTATAGGTACGATAGATAGCGGTCTGACTGCTGTACTTTTTTTCCCCCTTTGTACCGAAATCCTGGAGGGAACTGCTTTCGCATTACTTCCTCCCGGACACCGTCGTTTGTTTAACAAGATAAATGAACAAAAAATATTATAAAACACATGGTCCCCTCGGGTGACCACGGCAATCGTTACAATCGCAGCAGTTTGGATTTGCAGCATTGAGTTAATAAATAAATGTCGACGGTAGCTATATTACAATAATATATACGTTCATATTACATAATATACAAGATTGGAAATTACTGTATAACATAAGGTTTTACCAGTGGCGTATTCTGGAACTTTTCTTTCCTCTGAAAATATAATTATAGTTTGATCATAGAATCGTTTTAAGTTTTACCCTTTCACATTAATATTTTTATTATTATCAATAATAATATCACGTTTTAAACGTTTACGATTTGTGATGAGCTAGCCATATATTTCTTACAAATAAAGAAAATTGGGGGTGTTTTAATCCCCAGGATATCCCCTAAAATACGTCACTAAGTGTTACTATTATAATAATAAAAATTGTTTACGCGTGCGTGTGATTTTATACCATTTTTGTGGTATAACCTAACCTATACAGAGTGTCCCAGATCTATTTACTAATTGCAATATATCTCCGCGAAAAATAAAATTTTTAAAAGCATTTTTTTTCAAATTAATATTTAGACAACGGACTATATAATACGAGTATTACCTTTATTACTTATTTTAAAAAATGCGTAACATAAAGAAATTTAAATATTAACTCAAAAAATTTAATTATTTTTAAAGTTATGTAAAATTTGAAGATAGCCATTTTAAAGAGTATATTTATATTTTATATGGGAATTTTGACGTATCGATTTATTCGTACTCTTAATTTAATCAAAATTTCGATTTTTAGGAACTTTTAATTATTGGAGAAATTATATTTCTGACGTTATTATTATAGCGTATTTATTGTGTGATATATGTGATAGTGTGATATAATCTTAATATTATTATAATATTTTTACATCTATAAAATTCATAAATAATAAAGATATAATTATCTTTAATAATATTTTGTAAGTACTGAGAGCGTTCATGATAATATTGATAAAACAAATTTTACGTGCTATGATATTAAAATATTAAACTATTAAAAGTAATGACGTCAGAAATATCATTTCTCAAATAATTAAAAGAAATTCCTAAAAATCGAAATTTTAAATTAATTAAGAGATCGACACGTCAAAATTTTCATATAAATATTAAATATACTCTTGAAAATAGCTATCTTCAAATTTTATATGATTTAAAAAAAAGTAAAGAGTTTATTTCTTAATTTTTTTAAGAAACGTCTCTTTTTATAAACAATTAATAAAGGTAATATTATAATATTATTTAGTCCGTTACTTAAACAATAATTTTAAAAAAACTTAATTCAAAATTTTTAATTTTTCGCGGAGATATTGCAATTAGTAAATAGATCTGGGAAATTCTGTATAATATGTATAAGATGCCCGATCCCTGGATATACGATGGCAAAATGTCCGCCCACTGAAGTTCGATACCATAAATTTTCCTCATATTCTATATAGATGTATAATACTACATTCCACGGTCTATATAATAGATTGTGGTGTACCTAATGCTAAATTGTTGATCACTGATGTACTACCCTATATATTATGTAGTTTTATACTCAATGTACCGAAAACCGTCAAGTTTACCGCGTGTTTTGTTAATTATTATTTTTCATAATTGATTCCAGATTTTTGTAAGCTACGTATTAATCGATGGACGAGAATTCGCAAATATGACGTATTTACCATATTTAAAAATAATCACAAATTATTTTTAAGAATTTTTAGATGGTCATTTTATAAAGTATTGATTTGTCTGAATATTATAAAATTAAATATTTTATTTCACAGAGGTTACATAGACGTTGATGGCGGTCGGTCAATGAATAGACATATTATGTAACCGCCATCCTGTCAAAATTTTAAACATCGTCTAATAATACACACATTTATACCGTATGACCGAAATAGAAATTAAATAATAGTAATTTTAATATTTAGAAAAAATATATCAAACTATAGCAAAATTAGGATTAACAAATGACACGTAAATAAATCTTTTTTAAAAAAAAAGTTTTGCACTGAGAAATAATAAAATAATAAAACGTATATTTATAGTTGTTCAAACATTATTTACAAACAATTTATACATTTTAAGTTCTACAATATTATTTAAAACGCGTAATTATGTACGCGTTACATTAATTAACTAATTTTAGATTATATAAATGGTATTCGTATATAATATAATATAATAGTGTAATAATACTAAAAAAAAACGTATTAAACTTTTATAACTTGAACCGTGGTCGTAGAATTATTAAAGGGGTGGGGTCCGCGGTATATAGAAAGTAAAAACAACTGATGGACAGTGTGCGCGTAATGATAAATAAAAAAATAACGAGGGGTTTGACAACCCCTAAAGAACCACCCTGGTTACACCATTGTTTATGACGAGTTATTTTGACAACTTAAATGTTAAGTTTACTTTATAGTATTATAGTTGTACTATTATTAACTTTAACCTAACCTAAAAAGTAAAGGTTACCGTTTCATTTCAAGTGTGCGTCCAAATTATATTAGAATGTTCAGGTATGATAGAAATAACTAATTATATATAACTGACACAATTTTTTTTTTAAACTCTTCTAATTATTGTTTAATGGAAAAATTTAAAGAAAACCATTGCAGCGTTATTATATTCATTTCAATCGTAATATATTGTATGGTTTTTGACTAAATTAACTAGGTAAGGTGAAGAAGTCTAAATTAACTATACAATTCTAAATGAATTGAAAAAAATAATAAATAATTGCACTTTACCTAATATTCGTTTAATAATTTAATTTAAAATGTTTAATAATTTTGTAATAGATATTATTTCTTATTAATTAAAAGTTTTAAAAAAAGTTGAGCTAATAGATTTTTTTATAATATCTTCATTATCTCATTTGACGCGTAATAATTAAAAATATAGATAAAATTATGAATAATGATCGTTAATTTAGTCTGTTTCTTGAGTTTCTTTGATAATTTAGTTCTTAATTATTATCATGTCAGAAACGGACTGTGTGGCAATTGGCTCATGGATAATTGTAAAAAAACTAGCCCAGACCTTGTTTTAAATATATAAAATTACACTATACGTCATTTGTATCTCTAATTTATATAATCTACATATTATATATAAATAACAAATAATATCATTTTAAAATAATTTAATAACTAATTTTAATGAAAGAGAATTTTTAACATGAAATATTTTTTTTTCAACTAAAAACTTTCTTTTATCATTCACTATTTTATTAAATTCTACATATTCTAAAAATTATTTTTCAATACCTATATACATATTATTATTAACGGATCTATATTTTTTCTTGTTCGTTTGTAGAGCGGAATCTAATTTTAATTATTTTCAACTTACTGAAGCTTGTTGCATGATGAATGTTTACTTGAACGAATGATAAAGTTAAAATATATTCATATGTCAAAAATAAATGAGTGAAAGTGACAGAATTTTTATTAAAGTTATACGATAGTTTGAAATAGCGAATCAAACAACCAGAATATTTGCTTTGGTTTTTATTATCTTCATAGATGTTTGAATCATCACTCAAATAATTGTTATTATTGTAAATAGTTTTAGATTTTTGAAGGAGATTTCCAATCATTGATGAATATACTCGTATTTTAGCGAAAATTATATAAGTTCATTAACCAACATGTTATGAAACACATTATTGGCTAAACTTGCTAATTTTTATGTACATTTTTTGGTATAAGTTTTATTTTGAATAAACATTAAAATATGATGAATGCAATAATTGAGCATCAGCGATTAATTTATTATTAGTTACTTTTATTTGTTAACGCATATTTATTATTTGTTGAAATGTTTGTCCTCTATATGTAGTAAAGGAATCATCTTATGATTCATTCTGTAATCTCGTCAAATTATTAGGATCATATGACATTTTGTATGTACCCACGGAGATATATTATCTTTCTATCTCCCCTAGCCAGTACGCTTCCGCGTGTATTATAAAATATAGTTGAAATGAATATAAAATATATATATATATAAAATTATCGGTAAATGTTTTTTTTAAATTTTGTTTATTTAACACGTTACAATGATTTTAGATTTTATACCTTGCAAATAATTATAGGTAATATTTATAATCATTTGTTAGACTACAATTTAAATATACATAGATATACAATATTTCCTACAATTGATTTTAATTAATTTTTTTTAAACATAAATATGTGAAAATGTTGCATTATATGGTTCCATTTAAAAACTATTTACTATTGAAAATTACTATACAGCATAGTAGCGTAATGTATACGAAACGTTTATAAATACAATATATGAGTGATCAAAAGTTTGTGTTACAAAACTATTTTAGATAACAATATAACATCGAAACATATATAATTCCCATTATTTTTATTTTTTATAACATGAAATTCTGATCACACTGTAATACTGAGTACAAGGACCTTGCAGCACACAAAGCTGATGTGATATTCAATTAATAACTATATATCGCAGTTCTTCCTGACCTTATATACTTTGAATTTTACTGTATATGAATAATTGAAAAGTGTTAATAACTTGTATCTCATTCGTTTTTTTTGTCAATGTAAGTTATTTTTACATCGTGTTTAAACATGTTTACATTCAAAAATTTAATAGCATAATAATAATTTATTATAATTTTTATGTGTGAAATAAAACTGGACCACAAATCTATATACTCCATTTTTGTATAATTTAAATCTTATTGCAATTTATTTAGTTAAGAGTAAAGGAAGATAATATACCCGCATATTCTGTCTCCGTATTCAATCTAACGGGAAATATAGAAAAATCACAGCAACACAGAAATTCTTGATGTTTTGGTTGTGATTTGAGCGTAAAAATATATTAACAAATTTGAAGAGAAACATATTCTGGAAAGCATGTCATACGAGTCTTATAAAATAAGGTTTGGTAAAAAAGTTATAGCGTGTTAAAAAAAAAATCAAAAACTTAATACATTATAATTTTTTACCAGATGATATTTTACAAAACTAATCTTTAAAAAAAAACTGACGTAGAAAAAATCGAAATACTCAAAAACAACAAACATTCAAAATCATATTAAGTTTTATACTTAATATTTGTTGAAAATTTGTGGATAACAGTGTCGTCGTTATCACGCTTTTTTTCACAAAAGAACTTTTATATGTTTTTCAAAACTTTATATACGGCAAACGTATATACATTTAGTTGATAGCAAAACTATTTTCCAGTGTACTATAAAAGAAAATTACTTGTTTAAAACGCGAAAAAATAAATATTTCATAGATCGTTTTTGTCAGTCCACACTTGACACGTTCATTTTACAATTATCTATTAAATATTCATGTATATTGTTAAACGTTAATATAATAATCGATAGCCGAAATAAATAACGAGAAACGTCTAAATTATTTAGATATTCCTTGTACATGTTGTTTTTGATATATTTTTGCGTAGCTTACATTTCAATTTAAAATAATTTGGCCACACCCTGGAAGTAAACACTAATCAATTTATTAAACCTAAATATACAGAACGAATAGAACTTTTATAATTTCATGTCACAAAAATGTTAAGCATTTCATACGCGCGTTCACAATATTATTGTCATTATTTTTTATAATATTCAATACACTCTGTATTTCATTATGTGTACCAAGACACATAACGATAATAGTAAGACCGTCGACAAATACTTAACCCTCGTCAATATTTATGCAGATCAATATTATATTCTCAATATAACGTATCACGCGCACTTTTAAACGTGCCGGATTTCTATTTTCATTTTATTATGATATGGCCATTCATAGCATGTTGTGTTTATTTATATGTTTTCCTCGTTTCTATATTATTCAAAACAATCAAACGCGCTCAATCGTTATTAGGTAATTTTATGTTACGTAAATCCTATATTATTATTATATTGTTTATATTATGTGATTTAAATGTAATCACCTGAATAATATGAACTTTTTTCCCGTGTGTATAATAATATTCCTAATATATGAATATAATTACGATTATAATAGAATTAAATATTTTATAATAAAAATGTTTAAAGAGAAATAGCGGTTCTCTTTTGTCTAAAACCCTTTTCTTATTCAGTCGGTTTACGCGTGACTGCTAACACACAAAGCATGAAAAACTCCATAGAAAATTGTCCGACGGTTAAAACAAATTTAAAACACCATACGTTTATACAAAATACTCTCAATATCTCTATGGTTAATATAAATATTATAAATTATATTATCCATAGTGAAGCATCTTTAATTGACAATTGTTATCTTTTTTTTGTTTAAACGTCGAGACAAATTATTTTTAACGATCTAGTCTCTGGCAGTGCTCGAATGGAGGGGTCGTAGGGTGAATGAGTACCTCAACTATTTTTTTTAGAAATTTTTCCGTACTTCTATTAATTGAGAAGTGTAGTCTTAGGGATGCATTGGTAAATAATATCTTGGGTATACTCCATATTTTTCTCAAAATTACATTAAAAAGAGAAAAAATTACTTGAAATGATTATTATGACATTAATTTTTTTTTATATTTTTAGTCAAATAATTAGTTTTTATCCTTAATTATTATATATAATACCTAACTATAAATAAATTATAACTAGCACTCTACACTTTATTAAATGAGCATATTTTTTGTTTTAAAAATGTTTAATTTTAAGTCATATAGGTATATAATATACTATATACATGAATTAACTAATAAAAACATAATACTTAATACATTTATAAAATACATTTAATATTAAAATTAAAACATTTAATGTCATTAAATATACAACAAATTTATAAATTATAAAATATTATGGCTGTATGGCCGTATACCTATCGTATACTTATAAAATTATTATTTATATTGCGTATACGAACTTTTATACAAATTTTGTTATGAGTATACGCCATATACTCCCGTATACGTTCCAATACATCACTAGTCATAATTAGGTAAAAAAAAAATGGGGAAGTTCTTTTTTAAAAAATGAAAAAAGACCTTCTACTTTTCTTTTGCCACTTCGATTAACTGAAGTTAATAGTTTCAGGTGTCAGGTTTAGGTATATTTTGATTTGTAATTTTATCAACGGTAGCGTGTTTTTGAATAATTAATTTTTTTAAGATTGTCCTGAAAATATTTGATTCTTTTTTCTCTTGTACTTAAACTAAAACCAGTTACAAGCAATCAGGATCGTACAAATCTTTTATCCAATTATATTTGTTTACCTACATAAAAAAACACAATACCTAATAGCAAACTATTAACATTTAAAATAATATATAATATTACAGAATTTTATTATAAAAACCTATACGCTTCGGGGGGTGTCTTAAGTCCCAGGACATCTCCCTAATACGTTAATGTTATTGGCTTAAAAACTACGATCCATTACTATTAGGTATAAACTTTGTGGGAGTTATCAAATCAATTTGTGGTTTGTATATATTATACGGACTATTAAAGTTGTTTTTGCTTGGGATGAGGATTATTAGGGATTATGTTCAATAGTTGGGGTCAGCTTTCGGGTGCTTGGATACACTCGAGTATTGCAGTTAAAAAGGATGACGAGGGAACATGTCTCATATACAAAATAATTTAAAAAACAATTTTCTAAAATAGTCTGTATTAAAAATATAAAATAATTTTTCATACTTTTTATTTGTTTATTTTAACCTTCAAAAATAACTTATGGACCTGCTACTGTCCCAGTACTAAAACTAATAAAAAACTAATATTGTAATACGAAATTTTAATCATTGTAATTAAAATGATTGTATTATAGTAATATAGTAATATAGTAATGTAAGTACCTATATATTTAAAGTAGGTCGTAAAATTGAAAAAAAAATTATTAATTCCTGTATTGTTTATTAATTTTTAAATATTCGTATTTAATATCATTGATTATATTTAGTAGTAAGTAATATGGGTAATCAACGATATATATTAGTATACTTGCGATAGAATAGGAAAATACAATAATAGCCACTGCGCACTTCAAAACTGGTTTTTATTTGTTTTTATAAATAATATAGTTTATAATAACAAACTCTACAACACATTAACAAGTTATAAATTTTTATATTTTTACAAATTACATTGACATAATATATCAAAAATAGGTACCATGTTTTACATTGTACCATTTGTACCTAATGTAGATAAAAATTGTATTTTGATAAGAAGTCAGATGATAGTTTTCAGTGTTACTGTATCACTTATTTAACATTGCACATTGGCTTAATTTCAATTTTTTTTTTTTGGGTGTATTATAATTACACTATTAGACCGCCCCCTCAAATAACGTCACTGAATTCTAGCCCCAATTATTGTGGCTTTATAATTTATACCAGACGGAGCTAACAACAAACAATATTGAATGTATAAAGATTATTATTGCGAATTCGCGAATGAAAACATATTTTATGATTTACAACAATCAATCGATATTCATGTAGGTATATTATAATAATGGTCTGAATTCCACGTGTAGAGAATGATAAAACATCGCGTATCTTTTGGCACCCTGCGACGAAAAAGGGATTTTCAACATCCACGGGTACGATGGCGGCCGGAAAATACGCGCACGCACGAACCCTCTTACGAGCGCGATCACGAGGGCGTCAAGCCCGGCCGGCTCTTTGCACGCCGCTCGCATATGTATATATATATATATACAATATACGTGGTGATTTTATTCTTTTTATCACGAGCCAAATATCGTATTATATATATATTTTTTTTTCCTTTCGCGCGCCACTTTGCTGCAGTAGCTCTATATACGGATCATCTCTCCTACAATATAAACTCGAAACTTTTGTAAATAAATAAATAGCTAAATAAATATTATCGATATAATAGAAAGAAAAGTATAATGTAACAACGAAAAACCCATTCGTTTTTTAACTTTCTGTTCTTTTATTACGAACCTCAAACTATTTATACTATATTATATATTTGAATATTATACAATTAATAATAATAAATGTCAACCGTCGTAAAATAATAATAACTCATTATAGATTATTACGCGTAGAAATAATTGTGATAAAGTCCAATTATTAAATAATAATAATATTTTATATCTTCTCTTGTGATATTATAGTATCTTGTGCATCATAAATTTTTAGTTCTTACGAGTTTATAAGACTCGTATAGTATATTCATCATCATAGAAACAAGTTTATGAATAGGTATTTATTATAACGTACCTATATCGTTCTGCATTTTAAATATTAGCACAAAATAGGTGAAACGTCACCTATTCTGTGATATTACAATGTTATACAGAGTGATTAGAGTTCGCGTTACAACATTGGTGGAAATTACACCATAACCATATTTTTTAATACATAATATTATAAGCCATAACATTGGAAACATTATTCTTGTAACACGATATTCTACAGAATATAATTGTAAATTATGTTCTATTTCCTCATACACCAAAAGTTATTACGAACTGGACTCATCCGCATTCAATCATTGCTTATATTAGATTAGAACTTAGAAGAGCTTATAATGTTTTTCGTAATAATTTTTATTTATTTGAATTTTATTCTATTGCAATAAACTATATAAC
This sequence comes from Eriosoma lanigerum, assembly GCA_013282895.1. Taxonomy (NCBI): domain Eukaryota; kingdom Metazoa; phylum Arthropoda; class Insecta; order Hemiptera; family Aphididae; genus Eriosoma; species Eriosoma lanigerum. The sequence goes on from CM023359.1 coordinate 21,837,784, forward strand.
TACAAAATATATACAATACACCTACGTATAATCCATAACTCGAAATCGTGAAAATTGATTAAGCTAGGTAGGGAATTAGTAGGGAGCGAATTTAAATGCAAAATTCATTTTCCAAATTTCCTAAAACGTTGCTTTTTAAGAACAAAAGTCATTTCATACATCAAAGAATATAAAATTGAAACTTTTATTTTGTAGTTTTTTTTTTTAGTTTTTTTGGAGCATTTGTGGTTTTTAGGGTATTTATTATATTTATAAGGCAATTTTCGTATTTAAAATAAGGATTGACTATTTTTCATAAGTCACCTCCCATCAAAAAAACAAAAATATTATTTTCACCTATAATTTTGTTTTTATTTTCCATTTTATTCCTATTATGTAAAATATCTCAAAATCAACTAAGTTCAAAAAATTAAAAACGAAATTTATATCTTTATAAAATGTTTTTAATTATTATTTTCTTTATTCTCGATATTTTTGATTGTTATGACTAATTGTGTAAAAAAAAAATTATAAAAGCATTTTTGTAATATTTCAAGGGTATTAAATTATGTTTTCTTGAGGCATTATTATTGTTTTTTAAATCATTTAAATTCGTACCCTACTATTAATTAGTAATGACTCTGTTAAAAATTAAAAATAAGAATCACTCTGTATATATAAATGTATGTGTGTGTGTGTTTGTGTTGTGTGTTATAAACAATGCGAAGGATAATTCAAGTTTCTGTTTAATTTTCAAATGTCGGTCCAGTTATATTATATATAGTAATTAGTTATTACTAATTATAGTACCTATATCCGGAAGAGCATATAAATATTAAACCACTCCAAATGGTAATAATAATAACATTTAGTTTGTAATTTATTAAGTACTCTATATTTCGGCATTTACAGCACGCAAATTAAAACGTGAAAATAGCTGTAAACGCAACACTTTGATTACTCCGTATTATGAGTATATTATATTTATTATTATACAATGCGGACACTAGCGAGGACGAGGAGATCAATAAAATATAAACGCGTAATAATATGTATATTATGTCATTATTATTCATATTATATTATTATAATACGAATAACATTTTTCACATCGAATATTAGAATACAACGAGTGTCCATGTTTCCTATATGGATTTCAAATAATTAGTTATAAGACGGAATATAGTTTTTACTATAGTAAACAAAACAATAAATACGCAATATTCCAGAATTTTTTTTACAAAATCATATACCTATATAATTTAAAGATAATATTATATAATAACAAATTTAAAACGGTTGGATTTATGAAATTATTGGTAAATAATCGTTAAAAGAACACTAAGTAAATAATATAATAGTTTACAAAATGATTCACTTTTAAAAGTAAATACATATTTGGTATTTCAGTAACAATTGTGTTACCATGTTCAATTCAAATCATATACTCCTTTAAAAATACTTAATATTCTTTATTAAAATTGAATTGTTTTTCGAATTTGTTGTCTAAATATTGTTATGAAAATATTAATTGATATCTAGGACAACAATTTTCCATTATTATCGAAATGTATAAATGTTATTTGATAGTATTATTTTAAGACATTTCTGAAAAATAATGATTGACTGTGTTATGGATACGATAAACATACAGTAAAGATTAAATTTTGATGAAATTAAACTTACTTCTGAAAATGAAATATATCTAGCGCATATCTTGATGGGACATATATGTCCAAACTATCACATCTGTACATGCATATATATATATATATATTATAATAATATCTATATATATATATATATATATATATTATAATAATATCGCGTATAAAATGAATACAATATGAGATATACTCTATAGTCTATACTTTGATGTTTGATCTATTCCACTTCCACTTCCACAACACTATAAATCGCTGTTGTGGTAAACGAGAAGTCGAGAAAAAGTATTATATAATATGAAATATTATCATATATTATTATATATACATACCTATTATGCATGTTTTCAAAACGTGTGCGACGATTAATTCTTACACACAAACAACACATTGACAAAATAAAACATAATATTATAAAATGACACAGAAATAACTCGGTCACTCGTGTATCTAATATCTAAAATACTATAGACTATAGTTACTGAGTGTGAAAATTGTTTAATTTTCGTAGTTTTCAAAAATCTAAAACGACCCCATGTTGTATATGAACATGATTCTTCTTAACATTCCTTAATTAAAACATTTGATTTACAATAGTTTAAGTATATAATAGGTCCATGAGGTAGGAAAATTAAAATTTACTATCATTTCTGATTACAAAAAAAAAAATATCAAATAAGTTGATAATAAGTGACGAAAAACATGCGACGAGGCACTCTGTATAATACGCGTATTATATATCATAATATCATAATATTCAGATATTATGTTTGTTTGTCAATAATGCAATAATGCACTGTTCGCATTATTTTTTCGCGGCACATATTTTTTTTTTCAAATACTTGCTATCATATCTGATAAAAACATTTATCACAAAAAGAAATTATTATAATATATAAAAATTACAATGTTATAATAGCCATCATAAACTATTAAAAAATATCTTGTCGCTTATTCTATATTTCTATAAATGATATAATAAATTGTGGAAAACGAGTATTCCTTTAATGTTTAATAATTATTATTTCAAATTTCCGCAAAAAAATCTAATCCATTGCAACGCGAAAAACATAATAATTATTCAAATTAAATTTTTATTACATATAGAGTGTTTATAATTGCATGCTACAAATTACTTATATACTTACACAATATTCGGATTACTCTGTACTTGCATTAAATTATACATTACAATACATAACATATACTTCTTGGATTTGGAAACTTATGGAATATTATACTCCAATACATCTTCAAAATAAGTCATATAAAGTAATGGGTACTATTACTATACCTAGTCTTCTTAAATAATACTTATAAATTATAATAGTAGTGGAACTATATTATATAAGAATTTTGGAGCTTTCAATTTAATTTAAATTATAAAATATTAATTTATATACTATTAAATAGCTACTTAAAATTTGAATTCAGAAATACTATATAATACGCATATGTAAGAATTTCATTAATTTTTGAACATTTTTCTCTAGTAAATTAAATAATTTTTAAATTATATAATCAATAGCCGTATTATAGGTAATAAAAAAAATGTCTTGTTATTAATTATTACTTTCCTTTAGTTATTTAAATATATTATATATGCGGTTATTTAAGATAAATGTATATGTTTGTCATATACCAATTATAATTAGTACCGAGTTATCGTAGATATGAAATAACATTAATCTGATTTTAAAAATATTTGTTCGATAAAATTTCAAATTTCCAAATAATTTTCAAAAGATAATGAAACTTTATGTAATTATTATATTAATTAATGTCTGTTACTATATTATCACTCGATGTCACGTATTATACAACATGTGATAACTGATAATAAATATAATATAACATATTATTTGAAAATTAGATTTGTTTTTTTTTTTTATCTTAACATTTACCTTGGTATCATGGGTCTTGTATCAAATTTACGAACACGTGGTTCACGGCAACGCCCAGTTCGTAAATTACGGAACAAAATTGTATTTTGCAATTTTTTCGCCGGCGAACAAATAAGGGATTATACTATTATTATATATAGTATGATCAACATATCGTGTTAGAAAAATAACGAAAAAATATTATAACATTCAAAACGCAATACCTATAATAATATAATTGGCACGATATTTTGATCACCCTGTGCATATTTTATATAATAATAATATGCACCGAGAGGATTGTGTTGAAAATTCGACGAAACCACGTCGGTATAACGGGTTTAATGTGAAATATGATTATAATGGGTCACATTTATTATTATATTATCAAGTCGTATCGCTTTTAAATTCGTCCGCTCCAGACACGCCGAGATTTTGTATAATATTATAATATATGTATATTGGATTGCATCACGAAAATCATTGCCAAATTTTGTCTAGGCCTCGTCGACTGCTGTGCGATATATATTATAATCATTGCGCGCATTGTTATGAGAAAGCCGCGGATATTCGTTTTTTCGTTTTTAATTTTTCTTTCTCTCGCTCTCTCGATTTCCCCCCACACACGGCGTCTGGCCCATTATTACGATTAAATAATAATAATATTAAAAATACAATAGTGTCTGAGATGTATATATATATATACATAATAATATGGTATCGCACAATGGATCCGGTCCGGTTGAGCGGGGTGACGAGTTGGGGGGATCGAATCCGGGGCGCGTTCCGGGGGTCTTTGACGTGTCCGTTTCACCTTTTCCTCCCGAAGACGCAGGAAGAACTGGTCTTAACGGTTTTTTCGCCTTTTGTTCCGTGCGGGGAGACTTTTGCAACCCTCCGTCTGCGTTCCGATATACTACATAGACGAAAATATACATATAGGTATTATACGACGACGTGTTAGTGTTTTTTTTTTTTTTATTATTTTCCCCTCCGAGTGAAATATCGTGAGAAGCGTGTACATAACTGCGGTATATAGGTATATACCAGATTATATACATATTTAATATACCAGTGCTCTTTCCGTTTTTTCCCAAGGGCGATTCCAGGGAAATAACATAATACCAAAACCCATATACACATAGGCAAAGGACATGTGTCGAAATTGGGTCTTGTAACCGTCGTTTGAATTTCAAAAGCCGCGCATATGCAAGAGTCGAAACAACGCGCACATACTATATTGTCATATTCTGCTTAATATATTGCAGTATTGTATAAAACGTATTAGAATACAAATTTAACACTCTATAACATATTTGCCACACGATATTTTACAAAACGGATATGGTATGCACTACAATATATACTTTTCTTTAAATTTGCCAATTAACATCTAAATTTTAGTTCTGCGTTGCTGTGATTCTGTCATGTTCCTCGTTAAATAGACAGAGACAGGTATTATTGTACAAAATATGCGGGTATAACAACGTCCTCTTGAGAGAACTGTTATATATTACATTGTCTTTCCAACAGGTACTATAGTAAAATCAAAGTCTCTCAAACCTTAAATTGTGGGCTTTGAGTTAAACTTACATATTAAACACGCATTACCAAAATTTAAAAAGTACAAGATTTTCTAGGTTATCTCGTGGGCTTTTTGTAAAGTGTCATCAGTCAATAAACTTATATATTTATTAAAAATTTAAAAAAAAAATTAAAACTCTTTTAACTTCGTTATTAGATGATATTTTACAAAAATCTCCCGAAAGAATTTCGAAAATGTTCCATTTTATAAACTTTTTGTTTTTTAAGCACGCTGTAACTTCTTAGTCAAACGATATTTTATAAATCCTGATGATTTTCCCTCCAAAATACAATCGTCTTTAAATTTACTAATATAGGTATTTTTACGTATGCTGAAAATTCAACCTAAATGTCACAATTTAAGTTCGGTGTTGTTTTTTTATTTTGTTTTCTGTGGCAGAACATGCCTTTAAAGGACGATACATTTTGTTGTATACAAGCTCTATCGCTGTCTATCCAACGGAAAATACAGTAAAAACACAATTAGATAGTATCATAGTAAATTAAAACTTACAATATTAAATTTAATACGTACAATATACAATAAATACGTATAAAACATCGATATGGATTTAATTCAGAAATTTATATACTAACATCAAATATTATATTTTGATGCAAATTAATAGAAAATCAAAATTATTATATACATTATTATACTAGTAATAATGTCCACGGACATCTCTTTCTCTCTGGTGGCTATAATATCATAAATAATAATATACACTCTACCTATTTTATATGCCATCATCTTATTCAGAAAACAATGTTTGATTATTTTCAAGCTTGTTCAGTATTTTTTTTTTTTATCTATGGAATTTAAAATTGTCAATGTAAGTTGTATTGTCGAACTGACGAAAAAGAGCAAAATTATATTATGCTTTTTGTCCGAAATACACGCGAATAATTTATAAGCGTACCTATATTATCAGCGCGAAATTCGCGAGTCAATAGTTTCTAGTATTATAATATATTATAGTATAAAAATCGGAAATGGCATTACATAAACATAAACATTCAACTTTACGACTATATTGTACAGCTCGATTGATAATAGTGATAATACAGATAACAGTTAAATATTTACTCGTTCGAAAAACTATATACGACTCGAGATTCGGGTCAATAAATATGGTATTCTTTTATACAATAAAAATATTTATTATAATAACCATCCCACGAGTGATAATTCTGACTGTTATATACCACGAGGTTTGGTTAGTTACCGAGAATGTTATTCTCATCAAACGATAACCCTATATATTATTATGTATACGGTTTTTTTAAAATACTGTTGAAATTGATAGTTTTGTAATATTAAACTATAATCACCTAACCTAAATTTTTGAAATAATATTATTATAATAAATCAATAAAATTTCCAACATTTCAATAATTTATTTAGTTTAAATGAATATATTTTTTGACATTTGACAATATAATTTATATAAATTTAAAATTATATACAATATACAATAGTAGTACTATATATATAATACTACTGTATATAATAGTAGTCATCAAGAGATCTAGAAATTAAAAGAGAGGCGCTAGATACAAAAAAAAGTACGTATATAAAGGACCTACTGCAATATATTAATAATAATACTTGAAAAAATTGTACATTTAAAATTTTATTTTATTTAAAATTTATTTAAATGTCATAAAGTTGATTGATATAAATGAAAAAATAAGAAATTAAAAAAAAACCCTCTGTATTATATCAGACTCCGATAGTCATAAAAATACCTGTATTGATTTATAAATTATGTTTACTCGCATATTATTGCAAAAAAAAATGTTATATTTTGTTAATAAATTCAACATAATATCAAAAAATCATTATAATATTATATAGTTGGGCGTTGAACTCGAAAAGATAACTAAAATGCCTAAAAGTAATAAAATTAAATATATTTATTCCTACGTAAATGTGTGATGGTAACATTTGTAAGTCAATTAAAGTCAGTAATTCAGTATAATATTATATTGATATTAAATTTGATTAAGTATTATTAAGGATTACACTGATATACCTCATTATTGGATTTAAAAAATGTATCTGTTAATGTATAAAAATCTTAAATTTATATTATTATTATTATTATTATTATGGATAATGCTACTGATACAGTGATACATATTATTGAAATATGCATAATACAAGTATATGGAAAATAAATCGAAGAAAATTTGATTATAGTAATAATAATAATATAACAGTCTTATCCATACAATTTATATTAATATTTTTAATAGGGCACTAGGGGTGGATTTAGCAAATAAAAAAGTTTAGAAAGCATTTTAAAAATTAAAATAACATAAATTGAATCCTTATGTAATCCTTGTTTTAAATTTTTATATTGTTTTGTAAATAATACGAATATAATTTAATTTCAATATATATAATAAGTATATTTCAATTTTCAAAATATAATATTTATCTAAATAATTTCTGATAGCATCTTTCTCAATCATCTGACTTGGGTGTCCAAATTGTTTAGTTAGTTACTATATACTTAAACTACGTGTTTACCAATACATTTTTTTTTTAATGATTGATATTTATATATTTTTTCTATTTATATAACTAAAAATTAAAACATTATTGCCACGGTCGCTTAAATCATAATGGTCTTCATCTAATGATTTAGTTAAACAAATTGATTAAAAATATATTTCATATTATAATTGTAATATTAAATAAGTCATTAATATAGTATAATAATAAATCATTTAAGTTAATTTATACTTCTACAATTTTTTAAGACCATTATTTTATATAAACCAAATACATACCTAAAAATATAATAATATTAGTATAAGAGATAAAAAATAAATAATATATACGTCATAGTGCTTTTATAGACATTTAAGTGGCGGGCGGTGAAATGGCCAAAAATATAAAACAAATCGCGTAATTCGTATATAATATACTTGTTACGACTCAAGACGTATTTTATTATTATTATGTTAATTCTTCTTCTTCTTCTTCGTTTTACTTCCCAGTTATGAGGGACTGGCCACCCAAGTCCTATACCTTCGTAGATTTCGATCTCCTACATCTCGTAAATTCACACCACCTATATCTTCATATCACTTTCTATTCCATCTATAGATAAATAAATATAAATAAATGTATTATAGATATAAAAATATAGATTCCATCTATCCACCTCTTTTTCGGTCTTCTTCTCCCTCTACTACCATCTACAGTAATTTGCATAACAATCCTCGCTGCCTCAGCTGAATCATCTATCTTCTTAACACTCCCCAATTATTATTATTTTAATTATTTTGTTATTTAGAACAAAGTTAATTTCTGCGTAACAAATACATGCCACAGGCGCAACTGGAATAAAAAATCTGAGAGAATAATTTTTTTCACACACAAACTCTGCTGCAGGTATATAAATATAACACTTAGTTTGATTCTTTTTCTCACATGTTATTTCTTATTTTAAGTTAGAGCGGCTCAGGTAATTGTATATAATTTTATAAATATTAAAATAATTCGTCAATTTTTTCCCTCATATTTATCAATAATTTCTGTAGTATTAATATAGATTAACTTATAATGATTAAAATAATGATCTAAATTAATTTAATTTAAAAAACTCGCGAAAGACAAAAGTGCGTATATATATATATATATTATCCAATCAAAATTTAGTATTACAAAAATGATAGGAATTACTTATTATACTATTTTTATGCTATTTTGTAACACGAAATTTTAATCACTCTGTATACATAATATATATATACGGTGACAAATAAATGCTAGTGTATTAACGGGACTTAGCGGATAGCTATATATTTCAAAGGATTTTCGAGGAAAATAATTAAAATTGTATATTATATATATTTTAATATATATCCTGTTGCAGGTGAAGGTTTCGTCGTACGAAAGCTCTTTGAAACCGTTTACGATTTTGCGGTTCGGCGGAGCAGACGATCGTCGTAAAATTAATGATATAATATAGGTTGTACGCACGACCTGTAAACATAACCTGTAATGTTACTTACAAAACCCGTCGTTTTTGTAGTGTACCAGGAAAACGAGACAATTTTCATATTAATATTTAATATAGTAAGAGGAAAGGTAAGTTAAGGTAATATTAATAACATGGAAATATCAAATATTTGTCAGAATTCACTCAAGTCGATTTCCCCGAAACTTGAATGATACACCACCAGAACGTGCTCGTGTAAATCTTATAAGTATATCCGGATAATGGATAATGACTTATTAAAGTGTATTATTAATGTATGTCAACTATGAGCCATGTATTATAATAATATACTCAGAACCGAAATCGTGGCATTTAGAGCTTATAAACACCATTATCACCAAATTTAAATGTATGTATCACCTATATTATATAATTTTCGCGTAGGTATAATTAGACGCTCACACAAATCCCTTCATCTTATACCAAGAAATTAAAAAGTTATATAAAAAAGGGCATCAAAATCTATGGGGAAAGTATTGAAAAAATTCTCGAATGAAATTGCCTAATGAAATTAACAGAATGACCTACCTATAGCCCTTTCCGAAAAATACTTCTAGAAAACTTGAGGCTTCAATAATTAGTCTAAGCATAGGACATGTACATATACACCTCACATATCAACATTTAATGAAAAAATAGGAATTTGCACCAGATGCAGCGTCACTCTCACAAGTCATAGCTACACATCTTCATTGAATGTCGAAAATACGAGAAGGAAAGGATAGAAGTCAACTTGCCCAATCACCTTTTAGATTCACTTAGTCTAGCGATCAGCATCAACTAGAATCCACAAAACACTACAGGCCCACCTAAATAAACCTCCTCAAACAAATTTAATGAATTTAACAATAGATAATAAAATGCAATTTAAGAAATATATTTTATTTTAAATTTCAGTTTGATGGCCACAGACGCCGCGGACTTAAATTAAAATAAATTATATATCAGTATATTAGTATAGTATAAATTGTATACGTAGATGAGATAATAATTGTGTAAAATACCAACTTCAATAGATAATAAAAAATGGATGTGCGCAATTTGAGTTTTATATTTGTGGAATCTAAAATTTTATTTTTAACAGGCCCAATTGAAAGTATACCCTTTCACACTATATGTCCGTTAGACATTTATTTTGGGGGCTGCAGAGGATTTAAGGTTTATTCCACCCAAGATTTGTGTCTATATGGCTATTCATATATAGCTTTGATGTAAGGTGCCACCTGCTGCGGTCCTAAAAGGCAGATACATTGTTATCAAACAAAGTTATCTCTCAAAACAATATCTATTTTACATTTCTGAGATTAATATTTGTACACAGGGAGATTCATTATATCAGAATAGTTATTGTGAAATGTGATTACTGGACTGTGACCAAGTTATTAAAATTTTAACTTAGGTCTTAGATCTTAGCTAAGTTAATAATATCACATCGTTTTTATTGACTGTCATCCATCGTTCTATTTTTCTGAAAATTAAGCGGTATTATATAAAAGTAAACATTTGTTCATATAGACTAAAAAAGAAAACATTTTAGAACGGTATTTGAAAATATTGATTTTCCTAGTTATATATATATATTATATATACAATAAACTAAGCTTTTTACATATTTAATCATTCGGATAAGTGGGCCTTATCAAAAAGTTCAGTCCCGGGACTCAATGGGCTTTAAATCCGCTCCTGATAAGACGTAAAGCTACCAATCCGCAATTTAAATCGAGACCGAGCAGTCTTATCTCAAACCTGTCTATTCTATATTTTTGCGTCTATGATTTACCACACAGTACATACTAAAAAGGTCAATTTATGTTCAAATGTGTTTTTTATCATTTATATTTACTCTCTTAAATGATAACTGGCAACTTCAATAAAATACGTGGGCAGTACATGCAAGTTAGATACCTAGTTTATTGTATGTATGCGTAGCCTATTCATTCTTTATTATATATGCCATTTGCAGACAAATAATTTACAGCATTTTAAATTTTTAATAGTATGTAATATGTAGGTATAGTATGTAATATAGTTGATTAAAATTTTACAAAAATTATTAATGTCCTCCAGAATAAATTCCTTTCTTTTAATTTTGATAATAAATCGTGTTTAAGCACAAAATATACACGTGCGGAATACAGTTTAATCACACCCTATAAATAATCATTTATTTCTATTTTCCAAACGTATAATCTTTCGTCGTATAAATTATAATTTGAACTTAAAAATTAATGTAGATCAATAAAGAAAATTTGGGTCTCTGAAGGTTTATGACAGTCTTATGCTTATATACACGTGATTCGAAATTTAAGAAAACGCTATATATTTTTTTTTTTATAAAATGATACTCTATTTCTCTTAATTCAAACACTGAACTCAATAACGAATTTATACGATATAATAATATAATATATTATTTTTAGGGTATTCATCGTGGAGGAGCTGATACATTGAATGGTGCTCGGTTTTGAGAAACTCGAGACTAAAACATATTACACATTATATCATGTCCGACCCAGCCTTTTATATATACTACTCATGTCACATCAATGATATTTGATAAACCAATCGGTACTCATCATACCAATATTTTCGTCCGGAAGGTGATAACACGACAAAATGACAGTTTAGAACTTATTATATATATATACATATATATACTTATCATATTCGATATTATATATTTCAAAATATCGGTGTAAGAAGAAATAAGATCGAATATACTTTGATTTTTTAAACGAAACAAACACTCAATATTGAAATCAACCGACTTTGTTGACATTTCTTGTTTGACGATTCCAAACTGTTTGTGAGATATTGCCGAAAATATCTATGATTTTTCATGATCATTGCGGTAGGTATATAATGTTATGACAACAAACTGTTGAAATTAATGACTTTGTATAGAAAATACTAACCATAAACCGATACTAACGACTAGCCGTATACATATATCTAATTAAGTACGTTTATGAGGTCTAAATTCAACAGAATTTTGAACTTTGGGAAACTGACGACTGATTTTTTCATCATGACAACAATTTCTGGTTCATTAAACGCTCGGAACTTACGAGTTTTAGCCAAACGCTCCATTATACATTGCTATATACTATATTCTATAACTCATCAGACTTATTAGTTCCCTGTAACTATTATTACCTGTTCTCACTGAAGAAAAATATAGTATTGTCGATTCCTGGAGACACAAATACTCCTGCAACCGAAGGACTCTTTCAAAAAGTGGAAACATCAATGGTACAGTTGCGTAATGACGTATCGAACTTATAATTTTTCAGAGGTAATAATGAATCTCAAATTTCCTAATGACCCATCTACTAGTGGTGTATACAAGAGGGGAGGAAAGTAAGGGCTATCGCCCCCTGGATAATAATTTGTACATATTTTTTTAACATTTAGCCGTATTTAAGAACGACTATAAATTATAATCATAAAAATAAAGTATAGTTTAAGAAATTTAAGAAAAAAAATAATTTTATCACTTTCATAAGTTACATATTTTCGATAATTTAAGTACCTATGTAATAATTTGTTTTATATTTTAATCACCTCTAATATTTGTCCTTAATACGTCCCTGTCATCTACAGAGCATTTACTACAAAATATATTTCATACAAAAATCATCTTCATATAGTATTATATGATAAACTTGTAACTATTAATTGCAATAAGTGTTTTGATGCCTAACTAAATATTCACAAACACAATATACCAAATTATCAGCCAAATCTAAGAACCTACCCACCCTCACACTATTATTCCTTTCACTACGTCACTACAGGTATAAGTGTTTCGTCGAAGAAGACTCTAATATATACATATTGATGCCTAAGCATCATGCAGTCATAGTTAAATAGATAAATATCTTTAAATAAATGAATTTCGGTAAGTTTTTCAACAAATCGATCTGATGACTGATGGTTGATCGGGAGTAATATATATATATATATAGAGAGAGAGAGAGGGTGTGGGACAAAGAAGGGGCACTTGCCCCCTCTCCGAAAAAATAAAAATAATTTGTAATTTTAATAAATTGAAACTCATCATCTCGAAACTAGTCTTATGGGCACCCATGCTCCTGCAGCGTGTATAAACTTTTCATAGACCACGTGACGTTCGTTGATAAACACACTATATATATATTATTACGTTTTCAGGCCCGCGGAAGTGTGATACGAGTAACGACTGGGATTGGTGGTGGAAATCTAAATGTGCGAGTATACATTTATACACGCGTAAAATACATACCGACGTTGCGTCGCGTATATAACACACGAACGGACGAAGCGGGTCGGGTGTGGGCTGGCCGACGGTTGCTAGGCGATGTGACGCGGAGGGCGGAGAGGCGGTCAAAGCTAATTGAAAAGTCGTCGTGCAGACTGCAACGCTCGACAAAACGGACGCGCGACGTATATTATATATATATATAAAATAATAGCGATTTTGCGCAAGCTCCTATATGCGTATGTGTTGTGTGTGCGTGCGTGTGTTACCCCGGCGGCGGTTAGAGGGCAGATCGATGGTGCAGCCACACACACACACACACGCGCGCGCGTAGGACAAACTCGCGTTTCGCATAAAGCCGACGGTCTGGGTCGAACAAGGACAACGACCTTTTCTTGCTACCCTTGCGCGCGCGCGCGCTCGCGTTCACGCTCGTGTATATACATATATATATAATTATACCATCTACCGGGGTGCAGGACCAGACCGGATCCAGGGACTGAGCCCGGCTAAAGTTTTAAACAATATATATACATTATACTCCCGGATTCTCTTCTTCTTTCATATATATTATTATTATTATTATTATATTTTCCTTCTTCCTTCTTATTTATAATAATAAATTATTTGTATATAAAGGTATAATTATATAAAAAGTTCACTTTCCATTTATATATATATATATACACATTCCATCTCTACATATATATATTTAGTATATACACAGGGTGGTTTGTATAGAATTCCTTGTTGCTAAAACGGTAGACTAATTATACGTACGTTATTAACATGTAATCGCCATTATTTTTTTTTTGCCTCGAAATTATGATCACCCTGTATATATTAATATATATATATATATATATATATATATATAAGTACCGTGTTTTATATTATGTTATTACTTCCGGAACTTCCGCATTTTCAGTACACGCAATGTATATAAACGCGGACGTGTATATATATATAGGGTACTATTTTCAGGTTCTTATGCATTTTAAATTAAATTTATTTTGTACGTATATGTTGTAAAATTATAAAAAGTACCTTATAAATTTATAACTTTATTACATCGCGAAATTCGTCAGACAAGATCCGCGTTTGTTTTATGCAACGTCTATAACACGTGGTATACATAATAAGGTGAAATAGACAAATATAGTAAATACCTAACTACATCCCTAAACAATACTGATACATACATATTATATATAAATAGTTTGACACGAATTATAATGACTACAAATGTAAACACGTGCAAAAATCAACTATAGAATTATATGTATACACGAGATTATATTATATAAGTTTGAAATGAAAATATAATATAATATAATTGTATTTATTTCAGAAAAAACAAACAACTATTTTTCTCATAATTAATTTGCATTTAAAGATCAGAAGACGTATATTTATGAATTATATTTATGAATATTTCAAAATAATTATATATAAAGCGTAAACTATTTTGTGCCTTTTATCACTTTTGACAAATGTCAATATATTAAAATATTTCGTTCAAATTAATTAGAATTTTAGTCAATAATTAGTCTAATCAAAAAGGGACCATGCATCATAATATTATTATGTATCTAAAATTTAATAGTGTACTCGTATATAATTAATGAGCGTTAATGTCTGAATTCCTTCAAGCGTATTTTTATGATGAAATAAAAATGTAAAATGTCTATTATAATGTCTAATGGATTATATGTCTTTGTATAAATCGTGTCTCATATACAATAATTTTGATGTAAAATTCGAACCAAAAGCAGGTAATGGCAATGTTAATATCGTGACAACCGAATCCGATAGATAAATAATAAAAGATATGTATATTTATACTAAAATATCAAATTATTAAATACTGTATAATGCATTAATACTTAAAACGTAGATATATATAGTAGGTAGGTATATTATAATTTATAATCTATAATTTATGCTATTGACTAAACGACAAACGGATATGTGTACTCAGAACTTCATTGTTTTAATCGTACCCTTAAATGTATTCTGTGAAAGGGTTAGGTTATAACTTATATATTAAATAAGTAAGAAAAGACAGGCGCAAAAATTAAATTTTCAGTAATTCCAATTTCTGAATTCATGATTTCCAAGAAAATCCTTGTTCTGGATTTTGTCTGAAAACAATAATGCATCATTAACTATAATGCAGTAACGCAAAAATATATTTGTTATTTTATTCCAATAAATTATTTAAGATTATTAAAATGTCTAAACTATATTATAACAAGAATAATATGATATAATATTAAGTATTTTATACTTTTTTATCTCATAACTCATAAGAATAGGTTAAAATGAATAATAATGGGTAGTTGACATTAAAAGAAAAATATTATTATAAAAATTCAGGCAATGCTTTTCCAAACTTTATTCTTCGACATTTTTAATAACGAACGAACGAAAAACATTAACTTTAAAAAAATAGTAAGCAGACAGGTATATAATAAAATACTTTTGATCAATTTGATCCGAGAAAAACTTTGAAGTTTAATTACAAAGCTGTGTATTAAAAACGCTTGTACCTAAACTTTTTTTAACAATATACGTAAAAACGTAATTTAAATAAAATAAGTACATTATATTTTTAAATCATAAGTATATAATATTAAATTTGAGTTGGATTTAAAAAATAATCGCCTAAAAATATGTAGAATATAAAATTTATTAAAATAATTATGACAGACAAACTACAGAGAACATCATAGTACACGCATATTAATAATATCTATATTATTTTTAACATAAGATTTTATTTTTCTAATAGACATATTAAAATTAAAGCATATAGCAATTGTATATCATAGCATATAACTTGTAGTCAAATAAAAGTTGAAAATCACAATTTTTCGAATCATTTTATTAACATATAAATTATAATGCAGTTTTTGTACCAAATATATATATATATTTATGAGTACGTATGATATTATCGATTTTGATTTTAAGTTGTATATTTATTCATCCATAAAATGATTTCGATGTACATTTATTAAATCAATATTAAATCACGCGTTATTGAAATATTTGATTTGATATAGAAGCCGGACCGGTTTCTACACATCAATTCGACACTTTCAAAGTCTCCGTCAACAAGGACAAGCTATACACAGGTACGAGTGTAAAAAAAAGTCGTTTTATAGCCCTTAGTATAAACTTCCGGTGTAGGTATTCATTCAGAAGATGATATTATTTATTATGTATTATATGCTTCATGTTTTTTCAAGGTCGGTTCGTTTCAGCTGGATTATAATAACAAAAATAATAATTGGATCGATTATTATATGATATATATATACATATTATATTTATTATTTTTTATTACGTATTTCTGACACTAAACAGACACCCGTAACCATATTTACCTAGGTATACAACAGTATTTATACTACACAGGTCACCCTGCTCATCACTGGTCACCGAGTAGGTGGTAATGTATTTGTATCCAAATATACAAAACCCTAATCAATATAGAGAATCAGACTACTAACAAGGCGATAGTGAAAACCGAAAGGTATAATAATATTATAATAATAATAATACAATTTGTATCTCGGTCTAGAATCGCTGTTAACAGGTGGACACGTTCCGAAACAGCAGGAAGGCTGTGGAAAGTGGATGTTTAAATTTCAACGGATATTAATGATTAATGCGTTATTACAATAACAGTATTATAGATCGTTTGATCCGCCTATAATATTGATTCACCGCCTCACCGTTCGTCGGATATAATATTACGAAAACAGATACTTGGGTACATATTTCACAGTAGTGAAATAAATCCCCAAAACGACATGAAGTATATTATACGCGCGATTTAGTAAGAAGTGACGACATCTTTAACATTATACGAAAAACAAAGGAAACAAGTATATTCGGTATATTATTATTTTCATGAATGTTTTACGTTTTATGTGCATCTTTCTCATAGTACAGAATATTATTATAAATTACATAAGTTGCAGAAACGCTTAACTTAATTTTTTTATTATTCCTTGAAATCAAAGAAGAATAGGGAAATTATTTATACAAGAACTCCATCGATTATTATATATAATAATATATTATATATAAATATATATAGTGATATTACGATGTTGGCCATTGTTACTAATTGTCTCTAGGTATTCTAATAATATAATATTATTCATTTTTAATGATTGTTAAAAAAAAACTTCGCGGCGAAATTCAAAATTAATGTTGCATAACAAAAACTTGTTATCGTGAATCAAACTCATTTTGTAAATTGGCTAAAACTACTAATTATGTGCACTCTTATTGCTGAAGACACTATTGGTGATTTTTTTTTTCTATAAATATTAAGTATAATAATTTATATAATTAAATCATATATTATACCAGACAAACATGGTTGTAGGGAAATATAGGTTTTATACATTTTAACTTACCTATAACTTGTTTTGCAAATTTTATGTTTAATATATTGTAATTTGTAATTTATATGTGGGCGGAAATCTAAACTAAAATAATATAATTTTGAATTTTTATGGAAAGTATAAATCTTTATAGGCACGATTTTTTTTTATTTCTGAAATTATATGGGTATTAGTAGTCGTATAAAACTTCAAATTTTTTGTGGTACGAAAAAAAAATCTTTGTCTAACATTATCGAAAAATAAAACATTTCCACCGACATATTAGAAAAAAATCTTGAATATATGTGAAGATTAAATGTTTACTTTTTTATAAAGTTTTGAAATTTACATATTATATGTGGTAATAATTACCATATAAATATAAAATAACCAAAAATGATTTGGTCTATATAACATATGCGATATACATCACGTGAATTAATAATGAAAAGTACAACAAATTCAGACTATGAAGTATAAAGTCCGATGAAACGAGGTGAATGATAAATCGATGGATATTATAATTGTTGTGTTGAAACTTTATTACGATATTTGGTTCGGCATAAAATTATTGAAATCTATATTAAATTTAAAGTGTAAACCGTTTATACTTCATGTTATTATATATATCATATATATGCCCATAGAAATATGTAACAGTACATTTTTATGAATTGTTTTTAATATGAATAAATTCGGATGATTGTTTTCTACTAAACTCCATACTATTGTGGTTTATTTATTTTTGTCACATTCAAAACAATCGATCTATTTATACGTTTTGGCTGTTTTGCTAGGTAATGGTTAATTAATCGACAATATTATTATAATTTATAACCGCGAATTCGTTGCAAATAAGTACCACGACCTGTTATAATTAAATAATTACAAAAGTATACAATTGAATACAGTCGATGTACTGATTATAATAATACATTCATTATGATATAGTAAAATTATTTTATGTTAAGTGTCAAACTGTTTGTTTTTTTTTTCTAATTCATAACTCCCTCACCTTCAAATTAACTTCCATAATTATATTAGTGAAGGACACTAAATTTGTATTGCTTTTTAAACATAAAAAATAATATGAAAAGTAAAAAATAATTCAAAAATAGTTATTACTAGTAACTCTGTACATGAGAATATTAGATTAGAAATGTTATGAAAAACGTTATTAACTTAGAAAAACTAGTCTACTTATGTGTCACAAACTGACAAAAAAAAAAACAAATGGTAAAATGTATAATTTACGATACGTTTTTTGAATAATATAAAATGTCAATATATTATTTAATTAGTGAAAATATTATCTTTAAATCTTATATTTTTATTGAAAATAGTATTATGCTTAAAACTACGTCACAAACATTGTAAACAGTTACTGATAAATGTTATTAAATATTAATTATCGTATAATTATATTATTAATGATCGTATAATATATTTTTATTTGAATAACTAATAACTAATAATCACGAAATTAAATATAGTAAATAATTAAATAATATTAAAATTTATAAGGTTGGTTAGTTTAATTATTTTTCATAAAACTTTTTCATTTATAAATATGTACCTATTATCTATGTATTGATCAGAATCGCAAAATAATCTTTATTTTTTTAGTTAGTTTATTATATTATTAATAATTTCAAATTTCATTAAAGAAAAACGATTTCTGGTTTTGTTACGTTTACCGTTTAAGTATAAGTATAATATATATTACATTATTATTTCATTTGTGGATAGTTTTAACACATTATATAGGAATATTGACGATATTGTAAAACAAGTTTGTATAATCATAATTCATAATAATCCCGAGAAATTTCATATTTTTAAATTTCATACAGGAAAATACATATAACATGACGTTAGTTGTAAAATAATGGTTAATAACTACTCAGTATAATCTTTATCAATAATTAAAAATTAAAAATAATATCATTTTAATATGAATTTATGTCGCGTTTAAAATTAAGCGTATTAATTGTGATCATTATGGGAAAAGCAACGGAAATTGTGCTATAGTTAATAATAATTATTGTCCAATAATAAACGAATTCTGGAAAAACAAATTATACGGAAGACCAAATTATAAGGCATATTATAATCATTAAATATTTCATTTATCGATTATTTTAGGAGCTCCATCTAATATAATATAATTTGGCATATTTTACGATTACTCGGATCTTCAATAGTTATTTGGATAACATTTTTATTTTAGTTTAACAGCAGTATATCGAGTAGGGTGTTTTTCCTCAAACATTAATTCGTTGTTTCATACGGTTAGATAGAATTCGCAAGCACATTTACTTTATGTCATGTTGATGCGAAACTATGTGAAAAGGGATCGTATAAAATCCACGAAGGCGGCGAAATCGTAACAAACCCCTCAAAGACGTCACAAACACGCCCGTTAGTTACATGGGCGAGGGGCGTCAAGACATAATGTATGTTATATTCGAAGAGGGCAAGTTTTGTTATAAAGTCCTATTGACTATAACAATAATAATAATAATGTAAAAAATGATAAAAATAAAACCTTACTGGCCAAAGTAAGAATTTTTTCTCGATTTTCGACTATACAAAAAATTTTTACAACAAATTAAATTATAATTGTATCAATTATGCGTGTAGTGTTACCATAACTTGTAAGTTGGAGTCGTCTTTAATATTAGCTTAAGAGTCTTATATGTATTTATTTAAATTATCGTTCAAAATACAAAACACACGATTAATATTATTTGAATGTCGGCGTTTACAGGGTGATTGGAGTAATAAGATACTTAAACAACGACGACGTATTATTTATAAAAAGAACCCATCGTTTTTCTAACACAAAATACTTGTCAATCGGTATTAAATACCTATTTATTGTGATCTGCTGCTATATGCTATAATATTATAACTTTATAATCTTATATTATTATACTTCATTTTAGAAGAGCAAATATTTCGTGGGAAATAATAATTTTTTTACTTGTTTACTCGGTTTCTAAAAAGAAAAAAACCTCACCAAAGAACAACTGTGTAGTATTATGTAGGTCCATGATAATATAATATTATAATGCTCGTGCGAACGAAAAGCTGCTGTGCAGAACCGTATTGTTCCATTTTGGGCGGATTCGCCAAAAAAAAAAAAATTATATATCGCGCATTATATTATATTTTTCAATTTTGAAAGAAGGCGGATTATAACGTATATAATAATAATATCACGAGTAACAAAAATAAAATATATTGCGAAATGCGTCAGGTGCATTTAGGTGATACAAAAATCATCTAAATAGAGGTATGTCATATTGTTAAAAAAATTCGTTTTATCATTTTCAGGGACATTTTTATTTTATTTTTTATAAATCTTCCATAATTTACAAAATGTAGTATTGTTGTATTTTGTTTTATCGTTTTAGTATCTAAAACATAACAATAGGTACAAATACCTATTGAGTAATAAAACTACTTTTTTAAAGCCTATATAATAATCTTCCGTCTCGTGGTGTTATTTGATTAATATTTTTATAAAAATATGTAAATAAATGTAAATAATAATTAGTTATTAGTTTATTACTTATCTTGGAGAAAATATATTTTCTTCATTATTTTAATAATAATATTAATCTGAAATCAGAAAGTATTGTATATAATCGTATTTATAATAGTCATCAGTCATCACTTTTAATCAGTAATGACTAATGTAGTCACAACAGTGTGGAAACTATTATGTTTTTCATACTTCAAATTATACCTATTATTATTTATTTAACTATAAATAATAAGATAAAACTTGTAGTTATTAATTTATTATCATTTTGTAGGAAATTTGAATGCAAGTTATCCTGTTTTTCTTCCTATAACGGAAATACTTGTGATTACAATGTATTTCAGTAATTATAATTCTAGTTGTTACAATTGTATTGTATTTTATTTTTTAAAGGCGATTATTAAATCTCCTAATGATGGATGTAGACGCGTTTTCCTCTATTTGGAATATTATGTTTTAAAACGAGAATATTTTGATAAATTTGTGTGGAATAATTAATATATATTATAAAAGACTTTTGGCAAGTGGAAATGGTTACATTTGACATAGTAAAAGCATTTTTTTCGTTTTGTTTAACACAAAACAATTGAATCGCAGACAACGTAAAATATTTTATTCACAACTTTATCCATTGGCCAACAGATGTTATTTTTCGTTCACGAACCTTAATAGTACTATTATATTGATCTCGAGATGAATACTAAATTTGCTTTTTCATTCTCTGTAAACATTAAACACAAAAAATTGCCAATTGGACACGTGAATATCACATTGAAAAGACATTTTTGATAAATATGAAATTACTAAAATATAATAATACGATATTTTTTCTTTATCTCTATAACTTTTCAAATTATTGATTATTATTGTCAATTACGGACTCTGTAATATAATATAATATTATACAATATGAGAAACCACAATTTCTATTTCAAACGATACACTTTATTATTCTACACATTTGCATTTAAGTTAATTTCGTCCGATCCGTCTTTGCAAAGACCTGCTTTGCAAATAAAGCTAATATTGGAAAAAGGTTGACATCGAGTGCGGCCGACGTGTTCGAAATACTAAATAAAATAAAATTTTGTTATATTAGTAATACGGTCTACCAAAAATAACACGAAAAAAATATATAATATTCCGAACTGCATTCTGTTTAAAACATCTACGTTAAAAACAATTAAATATTATACGTTTAAGTACTAATATTATTTAATATTTTATCGAAATTCTTTATAATCATCTTGCTCACAAAATGCTCCGCGTAGCATTTTCTTTCATTTTTCTAATAATATTGATAATTTTACTAGTTTTGCAATATAATATAATTTCTTGACCGAATATTATGATTAGAAACACAAATATTAATTATTCCCAATCGATACTTCAACCTGCGAAATACAGTTTAAAACGTCGTTTATGTCATTTTGTGCAAAATTATTAAAATCATAGAACAGAGAATATTATTATTAATTTTTAAATGGAAATTGAATTGAGCGGAACTATTCAACTATATTATATAGAATAATATCGGTCAATGTGTAGGTAATATAAACAATGCTATTTCGTTATTGGTGTGTTATTTTTAAATTCGTGACTAATTAGGTGAGTATAAATGTGTAATAACCTAAACGGACATTTTCCTCTCTATTATTTTATCAATAATAATTAAAAAACATACAGACATATTTTATTTTTCTGTAAGTAGATATTTTTACATATTTAAAATTATATATTTGTATAAAAATTGTTCGATATTCATTATTATGTTCTTATACACTAATTTACCAAAATTATTAGTTTGAATATAAAATTGTTAATAACCTGAAATTTGATAATAGTATATAAAATAAATATTATTTATTATATAGATATCTATAAACAATGTTTAAATAGTAAAAAATAATCGGGGGAAATTTCCTAATTTCGTTTAATAGCAATTATAATCGATTTTATAATAATAGATAGTTATTTATCGTTCGTGTTTCGCTAAATAAGATAATTGTACATTTTGGATAACGGAATTCTTCCGTTTCGAGATGTAACGATATACAACGCGAATCGCGAAAATCATGCTTATAAATTTGAAAATAATATTTTTGGGGTCGTTAAAACCTTTTCCTTCGTCGGTGCCGAACTGAAGAGGAAACGCGATAAAAACAACAACGGACAGCGGTATTGATTTTATTTTTTTCGGAAATAATATTTATCCCAGGCGCCCATTTATAATAGAAGAAAAAAACAGGAAACAATTTAATTTTCGTATATGGAATAAAATATAACGTTAACTGAAAAAGTGTATACATTATTATTAGTATATATTTATAAACCGTTTTTAAGAGGATAATAATATTATAAAATAAAACGTTATGCCGTGCACGAGAGTTTTTTGAGGGAAATAATATGAAAGACAAAAATCACGTGGTCGACCGTCTTTCGGTCGTGTGTAACCGGTGTGAGAAAGACGCGGTGTACGAGCGTACGATGGCGCGAAGCGGGTCGGGAGGCAGTGGCGGCTGCGGCGGCGGCGTCCTTCAACGGCACGGTACGCGGGTACGCGCGGGCGGGTGGATCGGTTAGCAGGCGTCGGTGTGCACCCGCCGCCCGTCGACTGTTCGTCCGCGTTGAGTGGAAGGGTGGAGGGGGGCGAGGGGGTGACGAGAGCAAAGACGCCGGCCGGCCGCCGCCGCACGACATCCCTACCCTGCGGCCGACGACGACGCGAAGCCACCCCACCACGCGCGCACGCATAATAATAATACGGGAGGGAATGAAAAAAAAAAAAAAAACGGCCGACGACGCGCGCGAACCCGGCAAACGCGCACAGCCACCCCGTCTCATGCCGGTTAGTCGTTAGAAAATCGTTCGTACAGTCAGTCTATCGAGTTCACGCACACGCTCATCACGCGCTCTCTCGCCGTACAAAAATCACAACAAAACAGAAACGCGCAGTTTGTATAAGAAAAAAAAACGTTTTGCATAATATTATTATTATTATTTTACCGAAAAGAACTCGAACAAAACGACGACGACGCACGGGTGAGTAGCTCTATCGTTTATTGCAAACAAATATCGATAACACCAGTCGCCGACGCCGTCTCGTGTGTTGTGTGCCGACGACGAATTTATAAATTATACTACACGCGATTGTTATTAACATTTTTATTTTCTTTTTATACAATTTTATATAAAACATTACATTTTTAATAAATTAATTTTCCGTTTCGGGAAACACGCACATGTGACCGTCACTCGTCCGTCAAGTACGACGCACACGCCAAAAAACGGTCACCGGGAGAGTATACGAATTATTATAAAAAAATTTTAAAAATAATTAATTACGATTTATCGACGAACAATATAAACGAAACGCTTTTTATCGTGTTAACGTAGAAATTTATTTTTCTAAAAACGACTAAGTTCCCCCCCCCCTCAATTCGTTTCGTATAAAGAAGAAAATCGCAGTCAATATGCCAGCCACGTTATTTTCCGACTTGGAATTCTCGACCAGCAACCATCATAATAACAAGGTTATCGAAGATACGCGTGCCCTGCAAGTGGCCCTGGAACTGAGTATGTTGTACATGAACGGTGAACAGCGACAACAAAAAGTTGACTCGCCCTCAGACTTTGGCCCATCACTAGTACAGACCTGCCTTCCCAACGGATTTCCGGAAGAACCTAGGAACAAGAAGAGCCAGAACATGACCGAATGCGTGCCAGTTCCCAGTTCCGAACACGTGGCCGAGATCGTTGGCAGACAAGGTAATATGATTGTTTTGCACATTTTTTATGTTTTCTGTACTTAATATTTGACAATAATTTTGCACTTAACCGGTAGTCTCAATTTTAAAATAATTGAATTCTAAATAATTATTATATCGGGTCTGCGCCGTTTGTACACGAACGCGTTTATTTTCGGAATCTGGTGGGATATTCCGGCGGGCTTATCGTGAGATATGATCGTCTAACAATCAACGGGCCACATGACAATGAATTATTCGTTTCTTCGGGTATTTCAATTACGGTTTTAGCCACACAACCTGTGCCTGTTTTATTTTCCATATTTATCGTGAATAATGATTATGATTACGAACAAATAAAATAATATCTCGTCGATTTGCGAGTAATTTCGATACGAACGGGCAATCCGATCCACCACCGACGGCAGCCCCTATGTGGCCAGATATTATATTATCATTGTAACCACCGCCGCGATCACGTAATATAATCATAACAAAAACAACAACGAAACC
>CM023359.1:22542569-22599835 GCA_013282895.1 Eriosoma lanigerum
ATATATAGTATATTAAAATAAAATACAAATACATATTGATTTTTGTAAAATAGGTTTAACTACTATTTTGTAACTTAAACTAATAGTCTTATTTACCTAATTTAATTTTGAATATAAAATTAAAAACAAATTTTAATGTTTTAAATTTTTAAATTTTATTTGTTATACAACTTTTCAAAATTCATTTTATTACATATTATATTATATAAATATTAAAAATAATAAAAATGTAATTTAAATATAAACTCTAACTCTAAAATGTTTAAGTATTAAGTGCATGACTATGATGACAAATTTTTAGGGGGGCAAAATTACAATTTGCTCCCTGACATATTTAACGAGGGAGGGATGGTCGAATGCCCCCTTGCCCCACCAGCTTCGGCGCCACTGGTTACCATTATTATTTTAAAGAAGACAAAAAATCAATCATCATAAATACGTATTTACTGTGGTTTTACAAATATAATATACGATTCTAATTTATTTTGCATTGAAAATAGGATATACAAAATACAAAAAAATACGGGGATATTACTTTTTCTCTCTATCGTCTTTTAAACATTCGCATGTGACATATTTTATTATATTCTTTTGGCGGACCACGAATAATTCGCATTCTCATATAGCGAAAAAACATTATATTATATACATATATATATATATATTGTAATCGCAGGGAATGCACGGGATTTTCGTTTTTTTTTACATTTTATACTCAGGACTTTTTTTTTAATATCTACATAATATACGAGTTCAGATATATATACGTAAAGGTATTTTATTGACGTAGTTTTTATAAAATGTGAAACACTAAACTGTGTTGTATGTACCATTTTAAATTAAATTACATATTTACACGTATATTTTAATATTTACAACATGCGTTATTATTTTTTTTTTTTTTCTACGATTCTTATAAGATCGTAAACGCATTCTTTTACGTCATTGTGTCCACAATTCCTCTAGAAAATGCATAATTTTTTATGTATAACAAAATTGGCTAGTCAATAACTTTGTTTGTTTCGTTTTTATCGTTTTAGGACCAGTTTTTCTCTTGTTTCTTTTTGTTTTTCACTCATATATAATATTATATAATGACGTTCACTGAACTATATACAGCGTATCAGAAAATCATTATATACCTTATGATTAAATACAAATATTTTATTTTTTATTTGTAATAAATCAATAATTTCTCTGAGGACTGAAGGGACGAAGGAAGAACATCCAGAATCGACATTTCCGCTTTTTATATTAATATGATTATTGTATATTTTTAATATTTTTGATATTTTAGCTTACAGATATCATAGTTCAGAAAAAAAGAAATAACTAGGATTGCGGACTGGATCAAAATAAAGTGGACCGGACCGATGTGAATAAGACTAGGCTTTTTTATCCATTCTGTTCCTGTTTTTTATAATGTGATATTTTTATTAATTTTTATCCTGAACTATAATAATTTTTTGTTTAAATATTTAAATAAGTAAAAAACATGAAATAAGTTAACTGTAAATATAACAACGCAATATTATAATAAACACTAAATATTTAAACGTGGTCGTTTATGAATAGTAAAACATGACTTTGGTGCGGAAATTAATGAGAAGCAAATTGTGGCGATAGTCTTTTAAATTTTAATGTATGTAAATTACATGCTAAATATTTGAAAAAAAACAAGATTTTTTAAATGAAGGGGCTGAGGACATAATGTACATTTACATAATATAAAATTATTGTTACCTTGTACCTATTATTTAGGATCATATACGCGGTCGCAGCATATAGATGAATTGGTTTTACTCGGATTTCACCAGAAGTCCATAGGTGATTATTAATTAATTCGTTGTACATCACCGATTGTTTGTTCTAAGTTATAATATCATAATCAGCATTAGAAATATTACAATAACCATTTGGCCATGATGTAATATTATTATTAGTTTTTTATGTAACCGGGAATTTTATACAATACTACAACCTAGGTAGAATTTTAAGCGTTTATTATGTTTTATTATTTGTACATTAGTAATCACTTTACAGCTGCGGAATAGATGTAAGACTCATACGTAATATATTATTACAATATTATAGTTGGAATATCTTATTCGATCGTTTTTTCTTCAAATCGAAATCATTTTGATATAATTATAATGTACAAAATGTGTAGTTCATACATATTTTTATTAAATAACATTGCGTCAATATGTTTTACGAACCCGTGAGAAATATAGGTTAGATGATTAAAATATAAATTAGAAGTTCTCAATATTTTTTATGAAATATGTATAAATATCACTGAAAAACTGTTAAGTTAATATATCTATAATTATGATTGAACTTGCTATAATTTATAATAAAATATGCGACAACTATTAATATAGTTAAAAACATTATGTTGATATTGTTATATACTTAATTGTATATTGTTATTTTAACTACATAATTTATGTTAAAGAAACAATAAAATAAAATTTATTCTCACTTATTTTTATAGTTAAAACTATCATCACTACAGTATTTACACAACTATAAAATATTGTTGTAATAACTTAAATAATAGTTATTCTTACCATGTTCTCTATATAGTTGGCACATTAATGTTAATATTTACAATATATTTTTAATACCTATATTTAAATAAAAAATAAAAAATGAAGAATAGCAAGTACATTTTTTTTTCTAATATGTTGATTAAAAAATTAGCACACTTATTATTAACTATTATTTACCTATATATAATAAAATATGTAGGTATACACTATATACAAACAAAATTAACTACATTTTAAAACAATATATATATATACTTTAAAAATTGTACATAATATATTATATTAAAATATTTTCTCAAAGATTAGGTTAGTTATAAAATACATAATATGAATATTAAAAATTGTAAACATAAAATAATTATTAATTTTAAATTTTAAATGTTTTATATAATATAAAATGTATAAATCAATAAACTACTGAGTAATGTGACAATTCATTAAAAGTAAAAAAAAAAATCATTTTTAAGTTCATGTTTCACAATTTCTGAGCTCGATTTTCATGGAATATTTAAAATTTTTATGATCATTATAATAATCCAGTACCATAATTTCGTTTTGATACTTCTTTAGAATAGCATTTACATGTTCACTCAAACAACCTTTACCTTAATTTAATAAATACCCAGTAATAATTATTTTAATTAAGTATATTTTAAAGGGTTTCAATCATTACAAAAAATTCAAACAATCAATTAAAATATCACTATTAATTATCACTAAAATTATTATTTGTGCAAATAAGGAATAGAAATTGTACGAACTTACATGAAAATTTCATAATATAAAACAAATATTATAGGTATTATAATTTTATATAAATAACGACTTTTTAATATTTAAATTTGCGATAGAAATTTAGTAAAATAAAATAATAAACTTAGGCTTGAGTTTGGCTTTTATTACAATTTACCTAAACTGTTGAAACTCTACAACTTCAATGGATATTAAAAAAAACATAATATGAACTATTTTGTGATAAATACTAAGTAGACAACGAAATTTAATGTCACAATGTTTATTGTATAATAAACCATTTGGTAATAATTTTGCAGTCAATTTTTTAAAAAATTTAATTTGCCCATTTATATAGGTACGAAATATGTGCTCAATAGTAGATACACGAAAATATAATAATTAAAATTAAATCATAATTTGCCAGTTAAATGCTTAATATGAATTATCAAATTCTGTATTTACTTTTAAAATACAAAAAAGTTTCTTCCTCATAAGAAAATATTGAACAATGTGTACAACGTGTTATGCTGCGTTGGGCGTCCACACCTAAGAAACATTTAGACAAACGTTTTGTTGAACATTTGTCGAACATTTGGCAAACGTTTGGTTGATGTAAAGGTACGTTTTTCCAAACAAATATGTTTGTTAATAATTCAAATAAAAAAATTCGCTCATTAAGTGAACATTTCTGAAAATGTGTTATATATTTGTATACCGATGTACCTATATATAAATAGTATACCATTGACATAATGTTCTTAATTTATAGTGTTGGTAAATTGTTACGTATTGATATTTATAAGTAATAATAGCATTAAAATATGTAACCAATTAAATTAATTAATCATTAAAAATATGAATTCGTCATTATTTCCAAATTACTAAATTACCTAATTATCTTTATATGAATCTATAATAAAGTCACCGTAGGCTTTTCAACGCCATAAAAATTTGCCTTTGTCGCCACCTTGTTTTATAATAATTTTTTATTTTTTTAATATAATCATGAATCATAATGAACGCTGCGGAGCTAATGTAACACGCGACTTCGTGTATTTGTGACATAATAATATTGCGAACAAATAAACTATACGAACAATCGTTTGCTACTTTGATAGAACGTTTGACAAACGTTCGACAAACGATGTTACCCCAGATATTTGTTATAGGTGTGAACGTTGCCTTATATAACGTGAAAGGTTTGTTTGCTAATATATTAAATAATATTAGGAAAAAAAAATTGTCTATCGTTAAATAGTCTCATTATAAATTAAAAATGTTAAACGACAAAATAAAATTTTAAAAAATTCAATTTTTTAAAATAACTAAAACATCGTGCGTCATTGTTTAAAAATCCAACGTCGATACTATTATATAGTAATTAGTTGGAACAATTCGAAAATGAGTTAAAATTACCAAAAATAATATTATATATTACTACGATCCAGTTGTAATATAATTTTTGTAACATTTTATTGTATTACGTAAAATTGATCACCCTATATATATATATATATATGCATCAGTGGGTCATATGGCTCAGACCACTTTTGGATGCGAGCGAAGTGTGCAGTCGATGCTATCTAGAAAATC
Organism: Eriosoma lanigerum; assembly: GCA_013282895.1. Classification (NCBI taxonomy): domain Eukaryota; kingdom Metazoa; phylum Arthropoda; class Insecta; order Hemiptera; family Aphididae; genus Eriosoma; species Eriosoma lanigerum. Next base: position 22,547,453 of record CM023359.1, read on the forward strand.
GTATGTGCGGAAGCGAAGATAGACGAAGAAGATAGAGAAGACGGAGAAAGAGGTTAGATTGAAAATAAAAAATAAAAAAAAACGGGAAAATGTTTCCGACCGTTCGTGTTCGTTCACCGAGCGACCGATAACGCGTTATATTATATACCTCACGGGAAAAAAAGCGCCATGAATGCCGCGTACATAATAATATGACATGGATGTTGTGCGGGGTAGTGGATCGGTGCCGGTCGAAACGAGGTCATGAGTGACGTCAGTACGGGCACCGCTGACGTCACGGACGTGACGTCTTTGCGCGCGCGGATGTTGCTGTCCGGGCGGCGGCACGCGTACATTTCGTACGCCACCCCTTTTTGCAACCGTCCCACACCTCACCGACCACCGTAGCCGAGTACAACCTACCCGTTCCGTCGGCCACGCACACAATTCTCAGCCGCATCGACCCGCGTGGCCGCGTGGCCATATCATGTGTACAATATATGTATATGTGCATAAACAGAGTGCGATACGACACATCATCCGGCGCCCTACACGTTATATAATAATGTCGTGACGCCCGCGCCCTTATAGCGCCGGCAGACCGTGGTGGTACGGAGGCACAACTGCGCACGCGCACTGCCGAGGCGACACAACTCGAACGTAAATACCCACAACAATAATAATAATAATATTACCAAATGTTTTCGGTTCGCGTTTAATTCGACGAATATAATTTTGGAGAAAAAAAATACCACCATTATTTTAAGTATATTTGTATGGTAATTGCTAATTAGAGAACGAAGGAATACCACAATGAAGAGGTGGCTAGATGGACTTGAGAGTGATATGAAAATGGCTGCAGGTGTATATGGACGAGATTTAGATGATCGAAGTCTATGGAGGTGCAGTGGTGGTTAGGGCAATTGCCTCCTCCTCCCTTTTGGCCTTGTCTGTTTTGAAATTTTAAACTTGTACGACGTGCGTAAGTAGTTGAAATCGTACCTAAACTTCTTATTTTCGTATCTTTTATTTAATAAATAACATTTATAGTCAATCGCGCATTATCGTTATCATCTTCCTTGAATTAGTTGAATTGAAATTGATGTTATAAAAATATTAAATTCCCCCCTCCCCACTCTTGGAAACTGATAAAACCCGCCACTGTGTAGGACTGGGATGGTCGAACCCATATAATTGGGAAGTAAAGGCAAAAAAGTAGATACGGTAATTGCTAATGTGTTAATCGAAGACGGATATAACGGAATACATTAAGGACAAACGCCCCGAGGCACGCTAAAATTTTAGAAAATTCATGATTTTATAGTGAATAGAAATTGACTTCGGCTCCCAATCTTCTTACGCTTTTCTTGAAGATCTAATCAGAAATTAGATTATAAAACTTAATTACCTACCAGATAAGATACAAAATAATGAACTTAATTGATATGTAATTTTTACGATCGATTCATTGTTAACACTGATGAAAGGCAAACAAATTTAAATAAGTGACTATTAAAAAATAATATTTTATTATTTCTTTTAACATAAAAAATAGGTTATTGCATACAAAATTAGTGTCTGATGTTATAAACTCAACTTTTTAAATTATATTCTCCAAAGAATAAAACAAATATGCATTAAAAATATCGTAATAAATTATTATTTTCCGAAAAAAAAAAATTATTTACAATATGGTTTCAAAAATTCCTTCTTAGATAATACCAACTACTAGATTCATATAAGTGGGTAATATTATTAAAATTAAAATATTTTACATCACTTAAAATAATATATAATTCATTTTCAAAAATTGTAATGATAATTATATTATATTATAAATTATTAATTATATTAATTATATTACATTGGTATATAAATGAATACACACATTTTATAAGTATTATATTTGACACCAAAAGACTTATATTTATTTATTTTTCACGCTGATTAATTAAAATGTGGTCAAAATATTATAAATTGTTCGTGAATAACTCTATAAAAAAAATATTTGTTTAATAAATGCATTAATGAATAAAAATAGATTTATTGTATTATTAATCATATTTTTAAAATATTAAAAACTGAAGTTTTCTGTTCACTTAACCAGGTCGATTAATAATTAAGTTTAAGTATATAATTGTCTTTAAATCATTAATTTATTAAATTAAAAAAATACTAATAATAAAAATATACGGGTAATGAAATTAATAAGTATGATAATATATTTTAATATAGGTATTAATATAGGTATTATTATGGATTATAGTAATTAAATATATATAAAAAAAAAGTTCAAATATAATTTTAGATAATATTTATTAAGTAAAATAAAAAAAATACCGTATATAAATACTCTACAAAATCCTAAGCCAATCCCAAATTATCTAGTGATTTAGTCTGATATTATAATAATTTATTTTATTAGGTAGATATCGTATATTTTAATTCTTTTTCTTTTTTACATTTTTGTAATTATTATTATTGTTGTCGCGTTATTTTCATATTTAGCCATTCGACCAGAAATAAATTTAGAAATGGAAAAAACTTCTACGTTTTAATGATCATAATACATAATAAATATAAGTTATAGGCGATAATTATTATTAATTATGCATTATGCCTTCAGATTTTATGTACTATTATAATTATGGCTCAAACCTTATGGCATTAAATAATGAATACAATTCTTGTATAATTAATATAAAAGTGTATATTAAAATGATACTAATAATGCTTTAAAATATACTTAAAAAATAGACGAAAATAGACATTGATATTAGATTAAAAGCATTCCATTTTTTAAAAATTAATTTAAGCACAATATAGGACAAATGCACAACGATAACGCAACCATAACGCCATTGTTATCACGAAAAAACACATTTTTCGTTCAACTTATTTATATTATAAAAAAGGTTCATAAAAATTTAATATATAATAAAATATCGAAAAATTGTATATTTGTTTTTAATAAATTACATTAAAATATCATCATACTTACAAAATTTGGATTAAATTCAAAACATTTTTTACAGTGTTTTAGACCTAGATCAAAGACTAATGAGGCCAATAAGACTATTTCGGTATAACAATCAACCTTCAATTATATATTCTCATTTATTCAAAATACATAGGAAAAAATTTGAACACTATATTAAATGTTTGTATTCTAATTTATGTCAATTAAACGAAACAAAATTATATCTTGTTCTGCTAAAATTTTCGTTACCTAAAAAAGTTGAAAACAATAACGTTCGTTATAATAATATATGGTGTGCAATTATCGTGTCAGAATGGTAAATTATTTTTCGTTTTTTCTTCGTGATTTAAATGACACAATTTAAACGCTTATAAGCATATAAACAGTTGTTTCTGTCATGAGTTTTTTCTAACGTTTTGTTATAAATTTTATGAAGAACTCTCGTTTGTAAAATAATATATATAGAATGATCAAAATATTGTAAAAGAAAAATTGAGGTAATTGAATTTTTTTTTCTACCGCAAAATGTCGATTACTATGTATACCTTATGGCTTATACTGTTGTCTACACGCGATATCGAAATATAAATACGAAACAATCTGCAAATATCAGTATACCTACTTCATATATGCACGATCTATATACATAAATATTCTACTTTACAAAATTCTATTTACATTTTACAAATTTGTGAAAATTTAGTTTACAAATTTAAAAAATATATTATAATTAAGTTATACTAAATTTTATAAGTATTGAATTTGATATTACCAAATTAGTTTTTTTCTAAAATACCAAGATATATTTCAATTAATAATTTTTTTGGTTAAGTTAAGTTTTATAATAATATAATTTTATAGGAAATAAATTATTTTTATACTTAATTTAACTTGCAATAACAATAGTATTTTAATAATTTTTAATTTGTCAATATGATAGGTATAATATATATACCTAGGTATAACTATAGCGAAAAAATATTATACAAATTTAAGATGAAACGAAAATATATATATGTTTATTATAATAACAAATTTATAATACGAAGTCTTCTTCTAGTAAGTATTATAAAAAGAAATACGAAATACAATTGATATGAGTGGATAATTATTGTAATAAAAAGACAATTTTAAATAAAACAAATGTTATATAAAGGTTGGTGTCGTATGGGTACGTGTTATGCTCATATACGGTGCTATCTTTCGAATAGTTTAGTCATGATAAGCGAATTGGAGGTCGTTATTCGCCAGGGCGAATGGGTGAGATATGACCGATCGTTATACACGACCGTGACAATATAATACTTTTATTTTTAACGATTAATATATTTAACTTTTTAACTGAAATAAGTGGTTTTTATCTATTAATCTAACTTCAAAATTGTTAAAATTACTTAATTTAATGAATTAAAAAAATTACTTGACTTTCCCTACAGTTTATGTCGTTTATGCTCGTTTTAAAATTTAATATTGTAAGCTTATTTTCATAAAATGTAAAATGTTGACCCTATTTTTATTTTGATAATGTCAAATTAGGCACATCATCAGGTATTTAAAACTTTATATTTTAAACGTAACCTATTCATTAACAAAGTCATAATTTGTTTAAGGCAGGAGCGAGAGATAGATAAATTTTACTCTTTCTGAGACTGTTTGGACTTTTAAAATGGTTTCATTAAAGTTCGTAGATATATAAATATATAATCATATGTTTTTTGATTTTCCGAACCAATTAAAAAATTATGTATGTAACAATTAAATATATAACTCCGGTAAAGACCTATATATTTGGCGGCCATCGACAAAATTATTTTAATATTTATAGGTCGTACAACTCGTACAAGTATAATATGACATAATATATTTATTACAAATATAAATTTTAAAACATAAATTAAAAAATGGTAGGTTTAATACTGGAATATGTAAATGTTATGTGAACACTATTTCGAGGGTATAGTGAACTTATTAATTTTATGTTAACGTGGTAGAGTGATAAAAAATTCTCATTTTAATAGTACTCTCCTAATAATTTTAGTTTTATATCTATCGAAATCATTAAACTATTGCCTGGCGTACTACACGTTAAAATAAATAAAACGAATGTTCCTGTTTTTAGTCATGTACAATAACAAATAATAAATAGTATAGTCAAAACTGTCTAATATTATTAATTTATGATACGTAATTATAAACGTGACAATTTCATACATATATTCACATTAATTTATATAATCATTATTATAAATCATAAAAATGAAATTTAATACCATATACTCGTGGATATACCTAACACATAGATCACTTTTAAGTTCTAACTTTTACGAGTACACGTATGTCTAATGTTAGGTTAGGATAGGTTACACTCCATATATAACTATTAGGTCAACTAGTGAAAATTGTGTACATGAGAACTCCAAGACGATGTTTTCTGCCTTCAGTAGTCCACCGTCTTCATAACTTTGTACAATCATATTCTGAATTGGTTTTAAATAATAATACTATTATATGTTACTTTATGTACCTATAAAATATAAACTTAAGAGCTTTACAATATTCTCATCTAATAAGAATAATATATTTCACAACAAGTCTCAAAATGAATTTTGTCTAAAATTATTTAAATTTTACCTATTTCGTTATAGTAGGTTTCTGTAGGGTAACCCCAACCACTTTTAGAGTATGAGCAAAGCGAGGAATGTATTGGTTTTACAAAGATTTTTTTTTTTTTTTAGTCTGTAATAATTTTTTCCGGTAGAAATAAATAATTGTCCAATTACTACGAATAGGGTATGCTTTCAGTAGAAAATTACATCTACTTGGTACTTTATTTAGCTCATTTTTCGAATTTTTCAAAAGTTTTTCCTTGAGATAAGAAAAACTACCAAAAAATAGTCGACAAACTATAAAATTCACGGAAAATGTAATTTTGACGAATTTGTTTTTAAATATTTTATAATAACTAATGTAGTTTTTAATGTAGGGACTTGAAAATTTGTTTGAGTAGTTTCATATGTAGTCTACATAGGTGATACAATTTTTTGAACAAATTATAAGTATATTATATTATATATCTGACTGAGTTTCGCTCAGAATCGTATTTTCGAATGCCATTTATTGTATTCAAATCTTAATTATAGCAGTAAACCACTAATTTCTCCGAGAACGGAAGGAACGAAGGAGGTACTTCCAGAATTGACTTCCTGGCTTTTTAAAAAAAAATTTTTTGTCAAAATTACTGTCTAATCTTTTAATATAATGTAAACGTATACGTATACGTTTTAGAGCTAATTCAAAAAATATTCGACGAAATGAAATGATTTGACATCTGCAATATTATACTGTTACTAAAACTTTCTATCGCAGGCTACAAAATAATTTCGGATTGGTTGAAAGCTTCTTGGTGCCTTGAAGAAACTACTTTTGTCTACAATCTTATTAACTATTTTATAATATTATGTATAAAGTAAAACAATTATATCTATTTTTTAACGTTACCGCGGTAACAATATAGCCATTCTAGAAGACCAAGTATCTATAATCTAAAACATAAAATATAGGTCTACTATAATATGATACATTATGATAACCATTGAATAATACTTATTAGTAAAGTTTTGTAAAGAACGAGAAGATATTATAGTATTTTATTTGATGTTTAATGTTTAAACCATAAGAGTTTAAAGTATTTCATTGATAACTACATATAATGTTTTAATAGTTATAAAAAAATTATATCAGTTAGTACTTTGGTGTGTGTATGTATTGTTCTTTTTTTATAATTTACTTTTAAATTCTCATTTATTTTATTTATATTTAATTTAATTTAGGATTTTAATTCACCCGATAAAGGAGATTATACTCCAAATTAAAAAAAAATTATTTTTAAGTTCCATTACAATAATTATTATAATTATAATATAGATATACCTGTTATTTAGTATACTATTATACTTGCGTCATTTTAAAAAACTGAAAAACCAATCAATTGAAATCATAATATACTTGATATATAATAATGCATTACATTAAATCGATAATATATTAATACCATTATATTTACACACTACAGTGAACATTGAGAGTTTTCGAGAGGTATTTTTTCTACAGTTTTCCTACCCCCTCGTATTTATATAACGAGAATGTGCATTCATCAGACATAATAATGGTTTTAACAGAGATTGTATAAATTATATTACAGTCGTTAGTCGTATAATTTGCACTTTTATCTACACATTGACAAATCCACTAGAAAATATATAAAGTGAAACGATTGAAATTAAAAACAATATAACATAAAAGAAAACACGAATATATTTAAAATATTATGTTTTATCGATTTGTTGAAATATTTTAAATTTGCTATACAAACAGCGTATCATACCAGCAGGTACTTTTCGTCGTGATTTTCTGTTTTATTTTCTGTTCTTTGTTTTGTCAGAAAAATCACTATTGAGTATATATAGAGCAATAATTTCATAGTAATATACTTTTAAGAGAATATTATATTTCTATTTTTTATACTTATAACATACGAATCTCTATTTTATATAAACAATAGTTTGTAAAACATTTCGATAAATTAGATGATATGAATTTGATTAGTTTTGTTTGTAAAAAAAAAAAAAAAAAATACAGATCCGATTGACATTGTTATTATTTTGGTTACTTCGGTATGTAGAATAAGTGTAACAGTTGAAATTAAGTTAGGTTATCAAGTTATAGTAAAAATAAGAAACGCGGATTCAATCGATTTTGTATTAACAATATAACATTATAAAAACCTAAAATAAATTATTGTGAATTTGTAGTATATTGTATATTGTATAGTATATTTGTAGTATGTTGTGTTATAATTCTCCAATTAACTCAAATGTTTTATTCTGCAAATTATAAATAGTATTTATTATTATATAGTACCTGATCAATATTTATAATTATGTTTTCGATAAAAATAAAATACTTGAATAAAAATCGAGTAATAATAATAATAATAATAAAAAAGTTTCGTCTGCTCGTAGTTAAAAATAAACAAATACTTAATATAGGTACATAAAGTAATATTTTTTTTTATCATGATCCAGCGAATATTCATGATAATGTAAGTCATTTATGAACAATAGACGGGAAAATAAAGGTATAGATTTTAATTAAATAAATATTTTTGGAAAATAAATAAATAATGTTGAGTAGAACGTGTGAACAAAAATTAGTATTTTACTTTGAGAGATATTATCTGGATCAAAACACAATCATTCTGTATAATTTTAATACTGTTGTCGAGTGGTATTTAAAGGTGCTAATAAATAGAAGTTTTTTTTTAAATTAGCTTTTGACTGTTGTAATGTTATCGTAATATAAAATAGATTTGGAAATATTTTGGATTTTGAGCATAATTATATCTACTTAATATTTGACAAAATATTCAACACAGTGACTTATAGGTTATTTTAACTATTAAAATAATAATTAGAACCAGAAATTCGATAATCTCATAAGCTTTAAAAATGTAAAAATGTAAAAAGTATTATTTAAATTATGTGAAATCCAAAAGTTCTATACACAGTTTTGGTTAGGTTAGGTTTTCACTATTATGTAAAAGTGATAGTAATATAAGTAAGTATACTGAAAAATATTTAAAATCTATATTCGAATTTATTAAAACTATTTTAAATACTTTTACTGAATTCATTTACAAGATTGACCAAAAATTCACAAAATACAATAATAGTTCAAGTTTTAAACGTAGACTAAATCGATAGGCTAGTATTGATATTTGATTTTATAATTGGTATTACACAATATGTTTTTATGTGCGCATACAATAAAAACTACTATTGTATAACTTTTAACTTATTCTGTATAAATTAAAAAATAAAATACACTATGTAGTATACTGTGTTAAAAAATAAACTGTAATGTAATATAGTTTTAATTGTTTGGCAAATTTAATTATGATATATAAAAAAGATAATATGATATTATGATATTTAAAAAGTGTATAATATAGGTATAAACTCGTATACATGATTATAATATTATGTTCATTATTTTAAATAAGTGCACACATATCATTTTGCCTAATAAATGAAACATTATATTATTATTATTCTTGAATAACAAATTATTTATAAATAAAGACTTATGATTTCCTAAATATTTTGGAAATAGATTAAGTATTAAATGAGTAGGTTTCTCTAAACTTTACAAACTGTTGAACTAAAAATAGCATATAAAATAAAACATTTTTGAAAAATATTTCTAAAATATTTTCTAACCTAACCTTCATTTTTTGGTAGTTTTTCTTCTCCCAAGGAATTACTTTCGAGAAATTTGAAAAATAAGCTAATTAAAGTACCAACTAGATGTAATTTGCTACTGAAAGCATACCCAATTTGTGGTAATTAAATTATTATTTCCACCCAAAAAAGTGTCTTCATACATAAAAAAAAATCATTGTAAAACCAATACATTCCGCGTTTCGCTCAGAATCTAAAAATATTGTTAAAACATTTTAGGTGTAATGTATTTTTTTACTCAAATTGCATTAGTTTTCTTTTTTATAATTATATTACGTCATGTACACAATAAGTGTAAGTTTGGGAAGTAATGGTGTTAGTATTGTGGGAAAAGATTCCTTTAAAAAGGTCATTTATGGCACTTCAAGTGTGACTAGACGATTTTAGTCAGCTAAAAGGTCACACATTTACTTTTTACAAACCTTACTTAATTTATAATAATAATAATAATAATAATAATAATAATAATAATAATAAAATATTAATAAAATAATACTATAAATTCATTTAAAAAGACGTTTTAAGCGTTTCCCATTATTAGGTTAGGTTAGGTTATTGGTTAAGAATATTGGTTACTATAGTAATAAATAAAATAGGCCATTTGTTAGAGAATTTTGATTATTTTATAAACGGAAATGAAATAATTCAAAACGGATTTTAAATGGTTTCAAATTTTTCCGGATTATTCGGGCTTTAAAACTGTTTTTACTTCCTGTTTATAATATACTATTCATAGTTGTATGATAATATCACAATTTATATTTTATATTATTAGGTGTATTAATATTTTTTTTATGCCCAAAATTTTACTATTTTTCAATGTAAATAAACGACCTCAATTTGTTATAATTAATTTTTTGAATCTTCACTGATAAACCATTATATCATATTCATGTATTTATTTTCTTTGGTCCGCGGGTAAATAATTTATATCTACCTTGTGTTAATAGCATATTTTATATAAATTTATAAATTTATTCACATTTGATCAAGTAGGTAATGCAATTTCTTAATAGAAAACAATGTTAAAAACAAATATAATTAGGTGTAATAAAAACTTATATATAATATATGTCGATTTCAGTGTTAGACATTATTTAGATAAAATTGATTAACTTATGCAGATAATTTGTTAATGGTAAATCTATTTATTTATACCTATATTATCCAATTTGATAAAAGATATTGTTCTCTAAAACCAAATAAAAAAACTTATATTCCAAAATTCCGAATCTTATTCTGTCAATACGAAGAAATTGATTAAAAGATTTACCTATTTTGAAAAAAATTATTTCGTTTACTATAGTTTATAATTAATATATATATATATATATATATATACCTAGAAATTGGATCATGATAATATAATAGTTTATTATAAAATCTTTGCATGTTATTATAATAGTCATTAGATATATATTAAATATTAATGTATGACAAAAACAATAATTTTGATGATTTCGTTCATAAATTTTAATAGAATAATCATTTCCGATACGTAAATGATAAATACATATTTAAAAAATAGCTAACTGTATATAATACATCATATTAAAAATTATTTCAATAATATTTTTAAGGCAATTTTATATAATATATTACATAATTATAGTTTATAGTATAATAATAAATATTTATATTTAATAATTTATTTTTATTAAAATGCCACCGAGCAAAAATGATGGCTGATGAATTGAAAATCTCCCTAGAGCATTATAATAATAAGGAAACACAATATCGTGTCTCTACGAGTTCATGTTCTATAATATTATATTTCATACATATTTATATATATTATGTGCGTAATATGACTTTTGTAGTTTTTTATATTTTCCCGTGGGAATATGTAATTAATAATTATAGGTATCAATATATATTTTTAAAAAATGTTTTTTTATTAATGAATGTTTTCTTAAATTATATTTAAATGACATAAAATAGTATCAATTGATAATTAAAAATTAATTAAAAATAATTGAAACTATAAAAAACATAATCTATATGTTACACGTTTGTGTTAAAGTCAAATATATTATTATGAAGCAAAAAATTATAAGGTTTTAATGACGATAAGATTTGGATCTGGTAAGATATTGGTAAGATTAAAGTAATATAGTATCGAAATTTAGTTAGATTATTTATTTTTTTGTTATATTTATTGTACAAATGTACAATTTATACAATTAATACTAAATATTTAATTTTAACACATAATTACTACAAGTTAACTAATCATTGATTTGTTATGTTCAGTATTTAAAATACCAATTCATATTTATTAAATATTACTTGAATATTTTTAAAATATTTAAAACAAGTTAACAATCTAAATTACTTTCCGTTCAATTTTTAATCTGTATAATAATTTTCTTCAGGAAATGAAATACTTACTTTTTGTAAGTATCTGATAACACTATTAGGAATATAATATTACCCCAGTCTGCAGTTAATACGATTTTGAACTATATATATATATATATATATATATATGATTTACTGATATATCTATCTAACATCTATATACTTATAACATTATAATAATAACTTAATTTTCTTTATTTAGATTATAGTTGTAATCAAACTATAGAGTAAATAGATAACATTATAATAATTATTTTAGTTTTCTATGATGTGAACAATTGGGAAATAAAATTGTTGAGAGAGAGAAAAATAGAATTAAAAATGTGGTACTCGTAATGGTGTAGAAGTCGACAGCAGTTGCCATACAAATATCTTCTTCGCCTTACCTCCCAACTATATGGGGTCGGCCATCCTGGTCTCCATCCTCCATAGATTTTAATAATTTATATAATTATATCTCAGGCATTCACACCAAATATCTTCATATCACTCTCAATTCAATCTATCCATCTCTTCATTGGTCTTCATCTCTTACCTTCTACATAAATTCCCATAACAATAATTCTCACTTCCTCTGAATCATCTTTCTTCATAACACGCCCAAACCATCTCAGCGCATTCTTTTCATTTTCAATTGATGCAACTCCTACAATTCCCCTTATATTATATATATATATATTTCTAATTTTATCCGCTCTAGTTATTCCACAAAATTGTTATAAAAATATAACTTTTTAAATGTTTAGACTTTAAAGATAGCTGGTAATTTTTGTTATACATATAATTTTGTACTTTGGCACCACTGAATAGGTACTCGTATTTAAATTTTGTAAACTAATTATCTAAAGGGTTTTATGAGGTTAAGTAAGATTGTTTAATTATTTTTTAAAATAGAACTGGTACTCGAAATTCTATGTTTAAATACGTAAGTACTCACCACCCCAATATAAACACCGACCAATAACTGCTTGATAACAAATTTCGAAAACATTGTAAATTTTAATGATCAAATAGGTCATTGTATCAATGATCACTCTTCAAACATAAACTTTACGCTATTACCTATCAACAAATTATTATTAATAAATCATTATGTTCGAAAATTGAAGTTTCACTCCATAACTCATAGACTACAATACTTATCTATATTTTTTCAACTTGAATGGAATGTAGCTCTTCAAAATTAAAACAATTATCTCAGGAAATCAGTTAATCACAATTAAAATTAACTGAGTATTTATCATTAATTCCATAGAAAATTACAAAAAGGTAATAGTGCTCGGATTTATATGCACTAAAAAATCATTAAATATGCTGGTTCTTAAAAATATGCCTATATGTACCAAAAGTTACTTAATAATCTGTAAAAAACATATATACCAGATATTTTTATTGTATTGCTATAAAATCAATTGCTCGCTAGTAAACGACAATTATTTTATCACGTTTGATTCATTTTTAGTAGAATAATGATTTATAGTAAAATAACGATTTATTTATTTTCAAATATATGATGTATATGATGAATTTTATGGAATTATAAATTAATTATGGAAGTCTTCTAAAACAATGTTAATGATCTATTTGTATTAACAAATTAACACTAAAAATAGTAAACACTTATTTTGCCATACCTAATTTCGCACATTATAAAGGACAAACATGAAATTCATTTTAGATTAATCCGGCAGACAGCGCTAGTGTTGCCATCACATCTGATAAGGTGTTAACGCAAATAATTTGGCCAGCCGACTGCTGCCTCCGCCGAGGTGCGCGACTGGAGTTCTCGTAAACCGCTCTAACCGTGCGCGGTGCTCAGATGTGTGTGTTAATTGATATTTATTATTTAATATTTATCTAATCGTTTACCTACAAAACAACTAGTAAGTGTTATTATTTATTATTATTATTATTTTTTGTTGTTTTTATTATTTATTACCATTTATTATTTATTATTTATTAATAATAATACGATATATACTACACTCTTGGTAGTTTGACCTACGTACGGACCCTGAAATTAAATTATACTTGCTATTTATTTATGCAATGAGTGAATAACAATTATTTTACTCTTTCAAAATAATTAAGTACCTACCTAAACTATGTTACCATTATGCGTTCATCCATGTCATTCACTTTTTTTATGTAGGTCAATTAAAATGCTCTTAATCATTTGGCTCGTGTAAGGCACGTCTGATCTATCGTCGATTTTCATCACAACACCATGCTGATCCGTCACAGAGAAAAACGGTAAATATCTTGAACAATTTTGTCTTTTTATTAGTTCAGATTTATTGTTGTCACAAGTATATTTTAATAGTAACCCTTTAATTTCGTAGCTATAGTTTCTATACTATTGCATATTTTTATTAATTTTAGTACCTACTTAATTAATATAATAAATTGATAACCAATCCAACCTTTTAATTATATTCCTTTCTCCTTCCATGCACTATTGATAAACTGTACATTAAAATAATTTTACAGTCTCATATTTATCTGTTGTTATAGGATTTAAGTGGTTATTGGTGTTTAATCGAATGGTGGATTCAATTTGATTACGAAAACTGCATGTTAGCAGACATTTGATAATTAGACTAGCCAAGCATTAAGCATTCTCAATTCTAGATAAGTGTCACCAATACCAAGTATTACTACAAATGAAACTAATAATTATGAACCGGCTGACCTCAATTTTTTCCAAGGTTTACCAATGATTGATACACTTAGATGGCTAACAGGTATGAATGTATAGTTAATGTATAATAACGTTTGTTAAAATTGTTATTTTTAAAAATACAGTGTCTTCTTAGTTATAAAAAAAAAAAATATATATTTTATTTGTATTTTTAAATAATATTTAATACTACTATGTAGAAAAAATACCGTAAAACTAATCCATTGCAAATTTATATACCTACATTAATCAAACAACCTCCATATACATAAATACACTTTATAAATTCCTTGCATTAATATTTATTCAGCTGCAGTTGTTTTTATTTGATCTTCTTTTAAATAAAATAATAAAGTTTTTCAATAAAAATTATTTAGGTAACATGTAAAATTTAAGACAATGTAATTTCATGTTTTAATTTAAATTTAATAAATTTATATACTTAGTAAAAAAACAAAAAATTTGATTTAGCATAAAGTATACTTTGCTTGGATGATTTTTTTAAAATTTTTGTTTATTTATATTAATGAAATATAATTTTATGTTTTTTTATCAAATTAAAATATATTAAAACATTTTTTTATTATCTTATAATAAATATAATATTAGTTAACAGACAATTGATTTTCAAAGAAACAAGTTTTTTGAGTATTTTAGGTAATACAAATTTGTATTTAAAAAGTATATAAATAAATATGTTTATATTAATCTTCTTCTATAAATCTGTTATATGTAAATAAACACATGCATATTATCTTGGAACCTACCACTGTAATACATAAACAAATAATATTATTTTTAGAATTATAAATAAGTTTTATAGATGCAATCAATAGTATAAACATAAGTTCATGAATGATTGGTATGGATATTTTTCAAGAAAGACTAATTTGCTTATCAACAGAAACTTCTAATAAATGAATCACTATTTTTGAAACATTTTGTACATACAAATAAACTATATATTTATACAATATTTTATTATTTTCATGGTATGCTGAGAACTTTGTAATTTTAATTTTAAGATTAGTTTATATGCCAACATTTGTTGATAATTATTATAACAAGTACCAATAGGTTTTTTTCTTATTCATTAATTATATATGTTTTAATCAATATTATTTTATTTCATAATCTCATTATTATTTTTTTAAATCTGTGAAAAGTTAATAAAAATAAAAAATAAACTAATAAAATTATAATTCGTTTGAACTTTTTTAAACTTAATTATAAAGCTATACAATTTTATTTTTATTATTATATAGATAAAAACATTTTACATTATATGTTAATATCAAGGTCATTAGTTCTAATTCCAATATCCTTGTTATTTCTATGTGTCCTGAATTTAAAACGGTCTGTTGATTTAGGAAGCCTGACTAAGTACTAATCACAAAATGAAACCTTATACCATATCAGGCAGTGCAAATACTTTTTAATATTTAATAGCCTTGAGATACTATTTCACATAATTCACGTTTTATATTTTACTAAATATATATAATATGTTATTAACAAAATAATGTCCGTAAATATGTATTTAAAACTTATAAATTTAATTGAGATTTTTTGAGATATATCTTACCTTTTAAGTACTTATTTTTTTTTTATTTGTTCTCAGATATCATATCTATCCACTTTAAAATGTGTTAGTATTGCTATCATCAATTTATTTTTAAACATTTTGCTTATGGGATTTTGGTAAGAGTAATTAATAATGTTGATCAAGGAATATCGTATACCGCTCCCACTCAGTGTGGAAGAGTATAGAATCGCTCAACTTTACATGATAGCTGTAAGTAATTAAATAATTAACCTATAATTTAGTATATTAATTAATAATTAATGTTTGTAATTAGAAAAAAAGTAGAGAGGAGAGCAAAGGAACTGAAAGCGGTGTTGAAATTATAGTAAATGAACCTTATGTGTCTGGTCCCGGTGGTAATGGGAATACTAGTAGTGGACAATATACAAGAAAGATTTATCATGTTGGAAGTCACATACCAAGTAATATAACACTAAATAACTAGTTTATAATTTAAAAATTAGTTTAATGACCTATCATCATAAATAATTGTATAATAAAATGTTTTTAGGTTGGTTTAAGGCACTTTTACCGAAATCAATGTTAATTGTTGAAGAAGAAGCGTGGAATGCATATCCATATACAAAAACACGTTATACTTGTCCATTTGTTGAAAAATTTTCATTAGAAATTGAAACTTATTACTATCCTGATAATGGAACTCGTGATAATGTATTCAAAATGGCTCAAAGTGAATTGCGAAATGTTTCTGTTGGTATGTAATATATCTAATTTTTTATCAATGAAAAATTGTAATGTTTTATAATTAAATTTAATTAAACGTTTCAATTAAGTTTTAATTAATTAAAACCTAAATAAGAATTGATATTTTATATAGTTTGATTTTGTAATTCATTTGAAATGTATATCTTTCAACATGTATAGTTGGGTTATAAATTTATTAAATATAATTCATTTTTTTAGATCTAATAGATATTGTGAAGGATCAATTATATGGAGCTGATTATATTAAAGAAGAAGATCCTAAATTGTATATCAGTGAAAAAACAGGACGAGGACCATTATCAGAAAATTGGATTTCAGACTATTGGAATGAATGCCAAGTAATTAAAATATAAAAATGTTAATAATTATTAATTTATATGTTATATTATTTATCTGTAATATTTAGAATAAAAGTTTACCTACACCATCAGGAAAATCAATTATGTGTGCATATAAATTATGTAAAGTAGAATTTCGTTATTGGGGTATGCAAACTAAAATTGAAAAATTTATTCATGAAGTTGGTATGTTTATTATTTCTTGTTTATACATTGTTTTTATTATTATTTAAAAAATATAATTGAATGTTGCTATTAATTTTTTACCTATCTATTAATAGCACTAAGAAAAACTATGGTTAGAGCACATCGACAAGCATGGTCTTGGCAAGATGAATGGGTCGATTTGACTATGGATGATATTCGTCAGATTGAATTGCAAACTCAAGAAGCTTTAAAACAAAAAATGGGCAGTAATAATAGTGACTCTGAGGTATGTGAAAGAAATGACATCGTGGAAGATACAAAAACTGCAACCAATTTAGCTGCTACAATGGGTAGTATTGAAAAAAGTGATTTAGAAGTGGCTACCCCTGTTACATCAAAACGTATGCAAGATTCATCCTTATATTCTGCAGTACCCTGTGTATCTAGTAGTTCTGATACCTTATCAAGCAGTATTCATCCATCATCAAGCATGTAATTCTTGACTTATATTAAATATATTATTTTTGAAATTAAATTACATACATATTATTTTTAGGCGAATACCAGTGAAAAAAAATTGGAATAATCCTAAATCACAAGTTCCATCACCAGGATCTACTCAAAGTTTCGATACTACACCTAATTGGAGAATGGAAAGTTTAATTAGAGATTCTGATTCTGACTTGAGTAATGATGATGAATTCTTTGACTGCCAAGGTAAATTACATTATAGATTAATTTTTAAATCCATATAAATTTAATTACACATTTTTACAAATTAAATAAATATGTGTGTAAGGTGCATTAAACGATAAAAGACTAGTACAATATATGTCTATTTAATTATATAAATATATATAAAATATTAGTTATACTTCACATTTTTTTTTTTTGTCTTTTAATATTAATGATTCAAACTGAAATAATTTTTTATATGAACAACTAATAAAAAATTAATGTTTAAATTATTTTAGAAAACTTGATTTAATAGATTTTGTTCCTAATAATTGTTTTTATAATATTATATTCAATTTTTCTAATTTAAATTGTATAGCTAATATTCAAATACATAAGGTAGTTTGTTATAATGGAAAATAATTCACATTATGTTAGTGTCATTTTAAAAAGTACACTTTCTAAATAGTTTTTGTTATTATCAAATCTATGTCATCTTTATTAAATTAGATCTATTATTTTAGTCATAAAACTTATTTTTAGAAACTTTACCGACATCTGAAATTGTTTCTCTATCTAAATGGAGCTCACTTACAATATTAAATGAACAAGAGTATGACTCATCTAGTATTCTTGAGAAAGAAGGTTAGTTTTAAAAACCTCAAACATGTCAATGCAAAATATTTTTATTCTTAGAGATAATAATAAAACAATTTTTAATTGTTTACAGAAGATAGCATATTTTCTCCTATATATAAAAAGTCATCGCCTTTTATTCAGCGTGGTCATAGTGTTGATACATGTCCAGGTTCACCTGTAGTTAGTAAAGAAACTAACTGTAAAATAAATACACTTTTAATGATTATACATTCTGGCAGTGTTTTAGGTAAATATAATATACATTTATTTTACTTTAAAATTGTGTATAATTATCAATTGCGCCTAGGGGTTTGCTGATTTTTTTTTTTTTTAGAATAACTTACCGTACCACCCTACTCAAAATGAGTATTTGTATAAATATATACAATAACATTTACATTTTAAAATTACCTTTAATCTAATGTTATACAATATCATACCAGAAAATCACCTAGCCTAAAAATCAGTGCGGCCTAAGCCTATCTTTATATAATCTGTAGGTGCTACTGATAATTTTAATTATATAATATATATTTTTTTAGATGCTAATTCAGATATAATGGCCAAAAAATCAGATTTTACTACATTTAGAGGAGCATTTGAATCTGTTATGAGGCAACATTATCCAAACATGATTGGTCATGTTGCAATGAGACTTATTCCTTGTCCATCTATTTGTGCTGAAGGCCTAAGCGTGTTATCAAAGTATTATATCTTATAAATGAATAAAATACTTTCAAATATTAATATTAATATTTTTAGGCTGAGCCCATATAGTTTTGATGTATCTCCATCTGGTATGGAAAGTACAAATATTACACATGATTCCGTTCCAATAGGTGCTATACCCATTTTATCAGGATGCTCGCATGACTATAAAGACATAGTATCTAATGTTATTCGTATGGCCAATCAAATATATCGGGATTTTATCAAATCTGATGAAGGATTTGGATTCAATGGAAGAATATATTTTGTAGGTCTGTTCTAGTTATTCAATTTGATTTTATGAAGAAAAAGTTAATTTTAGTATTTATTATTTAGTGTATTTATGTATTTATGTGTTTTTTTTTTTTTCTATAGGAGATTCAATGGGATCAGTATTAGGATATGATGCTTTGTGTAGAAGTCCTGATTCACATTCAATACACAACACAAGTAGACATAGCACTCCAGAGCACATACATAAAAAAAGTGACAATGGTATAATAAATAATTTTTTTTATATTAATTGTTATTAAATATTTTAATTGGGTATTTCAGATGATTGTACTTCAGTAGCCAGTATGGACTCTTCTTTTAAAGTTTTAGTCACTCCACCAGTTAGAAGAAGATCATCAACCACAAGGTAATTTTACATTTTAATGTTAGTTTTATCATTTGATCATATACAATGATTCTTATTGAAAAAGTGTTTGTCCAATATGTTTGTCAGACAAATTAATGTTAACTGCACATATTTACATATTATGTAGCATGTTCAATATCATAGCATATGATTGAAGATTGTTTTAAACAAAATCAAAGTAACCTTGCATACGTTATACTCACTCGTCAGCCAAAGATGTTGGACACAACACCATATAACATGTGTGATATGAGCTGTGAATATCCTAATTATATATGATTTAAGATTTTATCATTGATTATAAATTCTGACATTCAGTACTTAGTATTACTTGTAATATTTGTAATTAATATTGTTCTTATATATTTTATTAGTTATTAAATCATAATATACAAAAATTTTTCCATATTTGGTTTAGTGAAAATAATGTTTGTTTGGATTTTGAAGTAAGTGAGATGTTCATGTTTGCATCACCTTTATCACTTGTGCTAGCATTTAGAAAAATATCAGCACATAAATATGATAAATCAAGTAAGTTATTTCTGTATTTACAGTTATAAAGTTATATTAAATTTGAATTATTTTTGTATCTTTATTCAGCTTCCATACAACGTCCTGCATTACAACAAGTATACAATTTATTTCATCCATCGGACCCCATTGCATCTAGACTGGAACCATTGATTTCTGCAAAATTTTCAATTTTGCCACCTGTTAACATTCCACGATATCAAAAATATCCACTTGGAACAGGACAACCATATTATTTACGTAAGTTATCAAGTCACTTGTAAAATAATGTTTTATTAATTGTGTCATATGTTTCATATATGTTAATATAGTTGAAGCTGTGCAAACCAATCCTCAATTATTTACTGAACATAATCATGGTAGACGAACTTCTGAGGCAAGTATTTTGAGCACAGTTTCTGGAATAGGCGATACACTTCCAATCCAAGCAATAAATAAATGTAAGTTGTGTTATATTTAATCAACTAATTACAAGAATTAATTAATTTATTTATTTAGTGACAAAAAAATGGTGGGGTACTAAAAGATTGGATTATGCTCTGTATTGCCCAGAAGGGTTATCAAATTTCCCAACAAATGCATTGCCTCATATATTTCATGCTAGCTATTGGGAATCATCTGATGTTATTGCATTTATCTTAAGACAAGTAAAAAAAATTTAATAGCTAACATATGTAATATTATTAGCACATATTAAAGTACAAATTGTATTTCAGTTTGCAATATTTGATTATAATAGTTCAATTGGAAATGAAGAAAAAGAATTAGCTAGTTTTAGTCCTAGTCAACCTCGTGAAAAATGGCAGCGTAAAACAACTTTCATTAAAATAAAAGTAAATACAAGATTTATTATTACAAGGAATAAAATAAAATAATTATTTATAAAATTCTTAATTAATTAATTTTTAATAAAATAATCACTTATAGAATTCTACTGCTAGTCATAGAGCTAATGACGTAATTATTCGTGAAGGTTTATCACAGACAGTTAGTGCTCGCTTTATTTATGGACCTTTTGATATGTTTTCATTGGCTGGTATATGTTTATTTTAATTTTAGTTAATTTTTATAATATATTTATATATTCAATTCTAAAATATTTTTAAAGGGGAAAAAGTTGATATCCATATTATTAGAGAATCTGCTAATGGTGAATGGACACATTTGAGTACAGAAGATTCAGATAAAAATGGAAGAGTCACATATACAATACCTGAAAATAAATCTCTTGGATTTGGAATATATCCAGTTAAAATGGTTGTTAGGTAATCATATTTATGGTAACTGTGATACAATATATCTTAATACATTTTTTAAATTTTTTCAGAGGAGATCATACAAGTGTAGACTTTTTGTTAGCTATTGTTCCGCCACAAACAGAAATAGTTGTATTTAGTATAGATGGGTCATTTTCTGCTAGTGTTTCTGTTACTGGTCGTGACCCAAAAGTTCGACCTGGTGCTGTTGACATAGTGAGGTAATTTATATGACCTGTATGTTATATAAACATATTTTTACCTCTAAATTTTGCACTTAGTACATAAAAATATAAATGAATAATAATACCTGATTAGCATATTATATTATTAATAATATAAGTAATAAATATTAAATAATAATCATGTTTTATTTAATTAAAATTAACCTTCATGCAATCACACAAAATCAGCTAACGTCAGAAGTCACGTGGCAGCATTTATAACGCCCTCGTTTTCAATCACATTGTATCCATAAAAGTGATTATTTATATGCACTTATTTTCTAAATAAGTTATATAAATATAAAAACATTAAAAACCATTTATAATAAAAAAAAAATTTAAATACAATTTTTTTTAAAAAAGATCTGTGTCTTGCTTTCCACAAAAAATGTCCAAATTAAAGTATAATATGTTTGTGCATTCTGGACATACTTGACTTTGAAACTATACGGATGTCTTTAAGCTGTATCAACCATGCTGCTATTATACTTCTAAATTAGTAAATAGGGAATTCCTATAACTGTTGATAATTCACACTGAAATAATAATGACTAGGAATACATTTTTTTTAATAAAACTGTAAAGCCTATATACTTGCTTGTTGATTAATTATAAATATAATAATATAATATGATTATTTATTATGAAGTATGTTATTTTCATATTTATATTTAATCTTTTTAATATAATTCTATAGACATTGGCAAGATTTGGGATATCTGATAGTTTATATTACTGGTAGACCTGATATGCAACAACAACGTGTTTTGTCATGGTTGAGTCAACATAACTTTCCACATGGTCTTGTTTCATTTGCTGATGGTCTTTCTACAGATTTTCTTGCTCACAAAATAACATATCTCAAAAGTCTTGTGCAGGTAAATCAATATCATCCAAAATACACTCTTATCCAAATACTTTATTATAAGGAAATCATCAATCTTTTTTTAATTTTTAGGATCATAAAATGATTATACACGCAGCTTACGGAAGCAGTAAAGACATTTCTGTCTATAGTGCTTTGGATCTGAAACCAAAACAAATCTTTATCATTGGAAAAGTGGGGCGTAAACATCATGCAATGGCAACTGTATTGAGTGATGGTTATGCTGCACATTTGTCTGCTCTACAATGTCATGGCGGTTCTCGACCAGCTCAAGGAAATGCTCGAATGCTTTTGACTTCAAGAGGTCGATTTGGACATAACGCTTCAATGAGGCGTAGAAGGTATGTATTAAAAATATTAATTCCTATGTTTAATAACTTGTTTGATCGTGTAACAATTATATATATTATGTTATGAATGGTAATAAACCTATTATATAAATTACAAATAGAACACTTTTGAAAAAAATAAAAATAAAAATAATGATAATTATATTTTGAAAAGAAAAAAAGGTTGTTCTTAAAATTGTCTTGATCAGGTATCCCGAGAAGAAATCTGGCGATACACATGGTTCCAATAATTGATCCATACTTGACCGCATATTATGGTGCAAGTAAATGTCAGGTAAACAATATGAGAATGTGCTTTGTGTGGAACAAAAAATAAAAACCTTGTTCTGGGACAAGTAATTGATTTGTGAAAAAAAATAAACAAGACCCATGCACACTATATGTATATATAAATACAATATTTTATTTTTTCTTACCCTACCCTTGCTTTTTTATTGTACCCACCTAAAATGACTGTAGTAAATTATTTTGGAAACTATTCAGACACCAAATTATTATATTTTCCAGTTGTCTTATTTTTCATCCTCTAATACCTTTTACTTTTAGTATACTTTTAATATGCTTGATTGTGTCCCTGCACTTAATCCTTACACAATAATAATAATACAGTTATAATTATTATTATATGTCATTTCTTTATTTAAAACGGTCTGTATATTTTATTTCTATTATTAATTTTGTTTTGAATAATGTATATTTTTAACAGATCTGCAAAAAGGACTACGTCATTTCCAATTTGTTCACTGACTCGATCCACGAACCATAATAGATATGATAACCTTTGATGTTGTTCTTGGTCGTGTTTTCAACGCCATTCCTCAGATGGTTCCTGATGACAGCGACGAGAGTGATGTCTGTGTACACTTACTAGAAAAATTGTTATTTAATGATAACGTTTTCAGTGTTATTATTATTGTTGTTGTTGTCGTTGTCGTCCTAAATCTACTATATTATTAATTAATACTATAGTCTCGTTGTTGTTTTGTCCTAGGTTTTGAGTGTATGTTTTTTTTTGTTATTTATTATATTGTTACCAATTTAGCACATTCCTATTTTTCAATGATTTTATAATTTATTGTTTTCTTTGTACAATACTATGTATAACACTATAAACATAAATAATTTCCATTTTGTTGTTATTGTTAAAGCTATATTATAATAATTGTTGTACAGATTTAATTTTGTTAATGTGTCAAGATCTTGTATCTTACTAATCATCAAAAAGGCTGTGCCGAGCATATTGACAATGTTCAGTACAAAAAAAAACTTAGGCTTCAAACCTATCATTATATTAGCCTTTATTATATATTATTGTTTCTATCATCTTGTTAAATATTTAAATTGTAATTTCTTATCTAATTATTAATCATAATTTTATACTCATTCACAGTCAAATTTCTAGTCAATGTGTTGATCAAACAAAATTCTCTCTTTTTTAAAGTACTCATTTGTTAATGATAAGGTATAATAAGTTATTATTTTTGTGAATGCAAAATACTATTTATTGTCATATAAAAGTGAAAAATATGTGATATTTATAATTTTAATTTTCATGTTAGACAAATTCTATAACAATTATTACTAATTGTATGTCAAATTTGAAATAATATGTAAAACAATATAATTTATGTTTGATCTGCAGTTTGTGTTTTAATGATCTGTCTATTCGGGCTTATTTGAATCTCAATATGTAAACTTGTTGTCTGATCGATGTGACTAGTTCTCTACCGACATATTTATTCGACAGATGTATAATACATTATTAATTATTATATTATACTATATTAATAATAATTAGAATTTTTACAGTTGGACGTAAATATTATAATGTATTATTATTATGATTATAATTATTAAATATTATTGTTAATAAAATAACTAATGAGTCTGTTAATACAAAATTGGATTGTGAGTAGTTTTTTATTGGTGTTATTCCACTATTACGTTATCAAATAAAATAATATGAATTTAATGCAAT
This sequence comes from Eriosoma lanigerum, assembly GCA_013282895.1. NCBI lineage: Eukaryota > Metazoa > Arthropoda > Insecta > Hemiptera > Aphididae > Eriosoma > Eriosoma lanigerum. The sequence continues at coordinate 22,572,435 of CM023359.1, forward strand.
TTTTATGATTGTAACTGTATACATGATACAATGTTATTAAAGATATAAGGTGTATGGTTTAAGTTGTTTATTATTTGATTTTTGTTTGTTGCCTGCAGCAGTCATGCAACATCTGTATGATAGCTACATGATTCTATTATGTTTTTTACAATATATGACAGAATGTGACACTAAGTTAAAACCATCATGACATGTTCATTGAAGGGTATCAAAAAAGTGAAGAAAAACAATTTATCAACAGTTTGGATGATGTATAGCATCTTTATGATACAGAAATGAATAATGTCAAATAATTTATTAATAAATAGAAGATTTTTCGAAAACAAGAAATTAGTTATATAATGTATATTTGTACCAGTGGCGTATTTAAGAGGATGGTTGAGGGGGTTTTAGTCCCCTCGAATTTTTTTTTCTACAGTATAGTAAATAGAGAAATTTAAATTTATTATATTAATTTGTTTTACTGTTCTTATAATTATTATCATATGATAAGATATGAATTCTATTTTCTATATTATTATGTATTTTATATGACTTGTGATTTCCCAATTTAAAATTTTCTAATTAACAATAATTGTGTAAGATTTATAATATTACAATTAAATTTGTATACTTAATTTATAAGCCTTGTTCTTAATAGATCAAAAATTGGGTAAATTTTGCCAACATTTTAAGGTTTAGTTTTAGATCAGAATTAGAAATAACCCTATATTCAACTTTTTTACTTAGTGCATCAGCCTCCTACAAAAAAAATATTTAAATATGTCCCTGACTTGTACATATAGGTAGTAAATATTAATATTCTTAATTACTTTATAAAGTCGGTTTTATTCAAAAGTCATCCAAAAACAATCTAATATTTCAACGATGTATTCTGAATATAGGATTGTCGGTAACATTTCTCGACATGTTGAATTAAATAAGCAAAGTAATTTTTTCAACATAAATTTTAAAAAATGAGTCAAATTTAAATAGTACTTCAAGTTTAATTTACATTTACAATATGAAACGGGTATATTTTTGAAACTATGAAGGTTTGGCTTGCCAAATAATAAACTATAATAAATATTATTATAAAACAAAACAATGAATTATAATCAACTTACAACTTTTGTGACATCTAACAAAAACATGTTATACATGATACAGAGATAAGATACTTGATATAAAAAAATACATAAATACATTAAAATTAAATACAATATTAAAGTAATGGTAATAAAATAAAAGTAATATATATTTTTATATTATACCAGTGGTATAATTATACTTTTCTTGATCTTTTTTTTTAAACATTTATGCCCTTATTTAATATTTATACCTACTTTTAACAATTTAATTTTTTAACATATTATATTTACATAAGTCATGTTCCTTGTTTATTAATATTTCACTATAATTATAAATATAATATTATTTTAATGATATAAATTATCCATAATTATTTTTAGTTTACTTGGAAAATTATTATTTCAACCATATATAACCAGAAAATCAGATATACCTAATTATAACATTTTAATATATTATTGTTTATTAATTATTAATGACACTATTGTCATGGCTAGAGGACAACACGAAAATATCAAATCATTTTATCCAATTAATCTATTTTCGTCTTAAATGAATCTGAGGTATTTACTGTTGAAAATTGATTTATCTAATTATTAATAAGTTAATAAATTTACATTTTATATAAATAATGAAACAGGAATAAAACAGAACAATTAGTAGTAAAATGTGAACTTGAAAGCGTTAGTGCTAAAGATATTGATACCTATCATGTTATCCATGATTTGTTAGTGCTTATGAATTATTAATAAATAAACACTCTTTTTATAATTTTAATTTAATGTTATTAATTTAAAATGGTTAATTTATTGTTGTACTCTGTGTGGTGTTGCTCATGGAATTGCGATTTTGTTTTAATATTATACAATATATCTACTAAAGTCTATAACTATATATTTTCATAATAATATTTTCAATTTTAAGATTGATCTCTTAGGAACTCCAACACTCATACATTAATATCACAAAAATGATATAAGTTATTCTGTGTAAAATATTATGCGAGTCAAAAATAAACATTTTGTAAGTACTCGGAGTTCTCCAAGTTAATATTAAATAATTTTAATACATATAATAACTACATTACCACAATAAAATTTACATAATTACACCTATATATATATTTTTTAAAATTCTTAATTATGTCACTATATTATAATACATACTATAATATTTTATGTAATGGTTATTTTACGTCGTGCAGCTCCGGCACCTTTTCGTTTATTTGCTTCGGCTCACAGAAGTAGCTGAATTGCATAGTCTCAACGCCGTTTTACTATATAGATGATTATTTATTATTTTACAATATTTGAATACAATTAACAATTATATTATGAATTAGATTCGTTTATAAGAAAGAAGAAACGGAACGATATTGAAGAATTTCATTTAAATTTTATCATGGTACAATGCTTCGTATAATCTAACTTCAACCTGTGCATGTTCATGTCAATGAGTTACGAATTATTTTAATACAACTAATGTAATATTATGATGTTGGAGTGCTGGGAGTCTGGGACTATCCCACCCCTCCTTCATACACAACTAGGGGCGGTTGTACTCATATTAAATTTTCAATGAGCAAAAATGTTTACAATTCATATCTGATAAATTATGAGGAGTTTGAAAATTACACTGGGGAACTGTGACCTACACGCCTCCTCCGAATACGTCAATGTGGCAACATTTTATACGCCAAAATGTTCGAATGTTCATAGATATTTTCCAAATAATATAAAAATAATTTAAAACTTAAGAGTCTGAGTTAACCATATTTATGTAAGAAAAATGAATCAAATAATTTTAATCAGACATAAAATTAAAAAAAATTGTTTTAAATGATTTTAACATATTTTAACAATTATCATATTAATATTTTTAGAAAGTTAATTCATTTTATGTATAAATCACTTATTTACATTTTAATTTGGAAAATTAGGTCTTCTAAATTTAGAAAACAATTTTTGACACGACACTTATTAGATTAATTTTAAATATTTATTATTTTCTGTAACTGTTAAAATATTTTGTGTCGTAATTTTCATTGAAGTAGTTTAATTAAATATTTTTTTTTTTTTTATGAATATGTTGAATTTTTATTTTTCTTATACATTGTAAATCATGTTTTTTATTTATGTGTAGGGTGATGTGATATGATAAGGATAAATAAGGGATTAAAACGGGACTGTCCCGTTGAAAGTTTGTTGGGATAACGGGAAACAATGGTAAATAATGGGATAATCCTGTTTTAAACGGGATGTATGGTCACCTTACATTAAAGGGTATAATCGAAATATCTTGTGACAAAATATCTATGGCGAAATGTCTAACTAAAATCTTTGGAACGTTTACAAGTTTCAATTAAGATAGTTATTTTTCAACTATATAAATGGTGATTATTATTTTTTTTTTTTTAACGATATTTTATTATTAAATTCCTAAATATTTTATTAATTGGGACAATCAAATGAAATGTATACTGAACCTTCACTCGAAAAGATAGGAGGAAGAAATAGTTATTGATATTTTTCTAACATCAGTTTACAGTCTAGGGTAGAGGACTTTGGTATTAACTTGAAGTCACAATTCTGTAAGCCCTTCACCATTCGGGTACTTTAAACCGACTTTTAACATCTCATAAGTTTAAAGTTCTATTAATTCATTTCGAATCTGTAGCTTTGCCGCCTCTATATCTATAATATAATAAGTTTTATCATCTATACCGATTGCATGGATTTACTTATTGGATATTTATGTTATTGAAAATAATAATGAAATAATAATAACAAAAAAAAAGTAATTACAATATTATTATATTATATTATCCTATTTACGTAAAAATATTGACGTGCTGAGTAATTTAATAGCTATAGTAATGTGGAATTATTCAAATATCTTTATAAATATTGTAATAAAAAGTTGTTTTTCCCTTAGGTAATATTAAATATCATTAGGTATATTTTTAATTAACCGATATAAATAATAATATTAACGCTTACGAAATCTAGTATATTTGAAAATATTAAAATACAGGTAGTCAATAATCATGAAACTATACAATTAAAATGTGTTTTAAAAATTGTTCCAATTTGATTGATCATCAGTTTATCCTGGGCAGTATTGTACAAAGATAACCCATAATTTATCTAGATAAGATGACAGATAATTGATTTTAAATTTATCTAGATAAGATAAATAGATAACACTTAATTTTGTTATCTAGATAAGAGATAAAAGATAACCAATTTTATCTAGATAAAAAGACAGATAATTAATATTTAATATTGTAGATCTAACGTTCGTACTCGGCAAAAACCATAGTTGTTATTATCATGATTAGTTTGTAAATATTATTATTATTAATTATAAACTATCTGATGCTCCAGTTGAAACTATAAATAGTATTTACAGAGCGCGGTTTAAAATAATTTTGCGTCAACATTTTTTAAATCATTGATTGAATAATTATCTAGATGATTATTTTCAGATAGCCTATTTATTTATCTAGATAATATAAAAAGATAACTATATTTTATCTAAATAAATTATCTAGATAACGTACAATACTGATCCTGTGCCTAATTTATGTATTCAAAATTTCCTGACCAAGATAAATGAATAAATTCATACAATCTTAAGTTGTAGTTAATGTGAATATTAAGTGATCCAATCTTTAGTGGTCCTGCAAATTGTTGTTTTGATCATTGTTTCTTCAAACAAATATTACTAAATACTATACTATATTAAAATATAGCGAAAATGTTTAATATATAATACATAATAATTAATATTATGTAAGATTAATTTTGTCATGGCTCTGTCGATCCTGCTAAAAATCTTTATACTTTTCCATCTGAAAATACAATGTTTATCAATTATTTTAAAGAATCTGAAATAAACTATATTCAACATACATATAAGTTAAATTTAATCGATTTTAAAACAAGAGCCTATATTACACGACGAATAATAATAATTACATTATAACCTTATAGTTTAAACACTGAAATCAAGTAGTGTTGTATGTTTATATCGAGGGGTGGATAGGCTCTACCAGATAAATGTTTATATTTTGTTTGAAGGATCGTTATAACGTGTTTATAGAAAACGATAGTGAAGATATTTTTTTTTTTAAATTGTCATTAATTTAAAAAATATTCTTTATTTTTATATAGAAAAATTACGGGAGGAGAGATAAACATTTTATGATTTGAGTGAAAACAAACAAACAAATTTTTTTTTAACATTTTTATTAATTTTAAAATAGTATTTATTATATTGAAAATGTAAATGGACGAATTATGTTAGGGGAGATAAATGTTTATATTTCATTTTGAAGGACCCGAAGTGCGCGGCGCGAGGGGTGCTTATTGCTTACGCGCCGTCGACGGTGCTGGTCATCGATAACTCGACGAATTCCGTCTGTTTGTCCGTGACGCTGTTTGTCGGAACCGTACTTATTGTCCTCAACGATATTCGTACTGAAGGGGACCCGAATCATTTCCGTCGTCGCCCGTTGCGGTATCGACTCGGGCAACGCGAAACGAACAGCCTTATCGCGCTCGTTCTAAACTCTACGATTTCAGACGAACCGTGTGTTCTCTGTGTTTTTTCCTGACCCGAGTAGAATACACTGTCCTGTCTATAATGGCACTAAACTAGGCACGTGTTTAATGGTTTAATGAAGGAGCGATCGCCTTCTCCCCCCCCAAAGACTGTATGATACTATAGTAAAGTCGAAAATTAATTTGATTTTAATATAATTATTATAGAAAAAATATACAGTTAAAGTTATGAATATTCAAAAAAATTCATCCCCCCCGCTAAAAAAAAAAAAATAATAGTCTAGATACTTGCCTGTATTAAATTGCCTATTATTTAACCATTATATTTATATACAATAATTTAGTAAGCAAATTTAAAACGATCTAAGCTAGCGGTAAAGTATCATACCTGTCACGAACCGGTGAACCATTTATATTTCAAACAATTTTTAGAATAATACCATTTAATAAAAGACAAATTGTTTGTATTTTACTCATGAAATTACAAATAATATGATTTAAATGATTAAAATATCATAGTACTACAACCTTGTAGTCATATCGTACATACTTACTCATAAAAATATATTGTACTGATTTGATGTTTTTTTTTTTCTTTTTAATAGCATCAGATGACGATAAAAATAAATGATAAATAATAACTTAAAATGGTAACTCATTAAATGTATAATTATAAAAATTATTTTAAAATATAAAGCTCTTAAATTCCTAATAAATTAATAAAATTATAAAATAGTGCAAAAAATAGCTTAAAACTTAAAGGAAGAGTATAAATCAAAATAATTACTATACCTATTAAAAAATGTAGAAGTCGAAACAATTAGAAAAATATTTTCAAGGAAAATATTATGTTCAATTTAACTTATCAATATGATTAAAGAAGTAAATTATTAAAAAACAAAAAAATTTCAAATCTATACTCATAATATTATACATACTCATAAAAATATATTAGATTTAGTGCTTTTTTCTAATAATTAATGACAAATCTTCAGCGTAATTGATTAAAATAAACTTTAAACTAGGTAGTTTATTTTGATAAATTATATACCTAATTTTAGAATAAAATTAATAATAAACAATTTTTTGATTTATATATTTATCTTATATATGTTCTTAATATTGTTTCTTTTATGCTCGTACCTATACTAAATTAAAATATTATTTGGACAATGCGTTTTCAAATATAACTTCATAGTGTTGTAAAAAACATTTGTAAATTACTCATTATATGTTCTACGATTTTTCTAAATAAATATGAAATACTAGAAATACTTACTCAGTCGTAATAATAATAAATATTATAGTTGTTTATTAGTTATATACTTATACAACTAAAATTCCGTTTCATCCATCATTTCGCTTTATTTTTATGTAAGATAGATAAGGTTAAGTTAGGTTTATAATTCAAATCTTTCAGAATATAGAATGTCAAAATTCGGCATTTGACTCAGTTCTATGAGTAACATTGTTGACGTTGAATATATCTTGCCAATTAATCGAAATACATTAAACTATTTGCTAATTTCAGGTAAAAATAAAAAATCAATAACAAAAAAATATTTTTTGAACGTTGTAATAAACTAAATCATTATTTACGAAAAAACATATTATATAAATGTAATATTATTATTAATTAATAAATACTGAAAATGTGACTTTATGATAATTTTTAATTTACAATTCACGATATAAATATACGATGATACTTTATAAAATGTTTATTTTATATAAAATTAAACAGAAATGAGAATCTTGTAATTATAAGAACTTTACTCTTCATCAAACATCAATACTAAATGTTATATTATCATTATTATTGCATTTAAACAAATATAAAACAAAATGTTATTTTTATGACATATTTATTAAAACTAAACAAAAACATAACATATCATTTAGAATTGAATATCCTTTCCTATTTTTATGTATGTCCAAATTGTGTATTTTATTTTGGATAATTGTCTTTCTATATTAGGAATACATAGATGAAGGCCTGTAAACCAAAATTTCGTTGAATTTTTAATTATACAACATAATTTGTAATTTGTATTCAATTAATTTGTAATCCTTTTTGCAGAGAAGATGTTCACACATAAGACATAATAAAACCAAAACAAAACCCATGCAATAATGTTCGTAAATTTCTATATATATTTTTTAGGAAGTTTACTATAAGAAAATCGGTCGAAATGATTTAAAAACACAAACTATTTGTGTTATAAATTTATAGTTTTAAAACATCGCGTTCAACTCAATCGTTAAATATTATCATATTAAATGTTAATATTATATATTTATGTTATCAATTGACATTTGACATATTTCCAGTAACGTTGTATAAATAATAAATATTTTACTACTAAATGTTTTTATTTTATACTAGTATTTTATGATCTAAACTTCCGGTCGAGTCATTTTACTAAAACATTGATAAAGATCAACATAAATTCAATTGAAATGATTTATCTTAAAAGGACATTCATTGATTTATTCAATGTCATATTATGATGTTATATATGAAGGTCAATTTTTTTTTTATCAATACATTGCACTACTCTTCACGTTGAGATGAAAAAAATATGAAATTGTTGTGGTATATTATCACTACGTTTTATTTCTTAATTTTTTAATTTATTTTACACTTTCTTTCCTTATTTCTCAAGAAATTTTTTCTTTTTCATTCTCTATACAGGTAAGTACATGGCTTTATTGCAGCGTTCGTTCTCTCGCATGTTCCTAATTAAATTTAAAAACAAATAAAGTTCGTGTCAAAGATGCAAAATTTAAAATAAATTTAAACAAAGTTTTTTAAGCAAAGTTTAAGTAAATATAAAAGCACAAATAAGATTATAATTAAATTTAATCAACGAAAAGCAGTTATACTTTTACGAATTTCCGAAATAGATAAATTATCAGGTTATCTTAAAAATTTGGATTGAAATGCGTATCATGTAAAACATTGGTACTTATTTAAAAATAATACTTATAAAAAGATTTTACTTTTTTTTTTACCCTATCTATCGTTTGATATATTGATAGTAATGTACACACAGTGTGGCCAAAATAATCGAATTAAGTGTGGTTGATATTTTAGAATTATTTTAATTAATAGTGGTATTATTACTTATAAAATAATTATTACTTGTTTAGTATACACAGTGTGACCATAAAAAATTATGCAAACCGTGTACTTTAAATATAAAAATTATTCATTTTTTTAAGTCATAACAATAATTATGATTGACGCCTATTACGTCATGTACGTGGAGTATTATAGGTTAATGTTAAGAGATTTTTAAAAAAAATGTTGGAAAAACACCATCGACTAAACAATAATTATTGTAGTTTTCACTTAATATATTATTATATTTTATCGTTTACATAAGGATTGTTTAATTTATTTATTTATACAACACAATAATAAACCAAGTTAGAAACAAGTGTTTAAATAACGAAAATGCGTATAGTTATTGCAATAATATTTGAGAAATATTTACTATAGATATTTTTATCGTAACTTATTGAAAATTAAAATAACTCAAAAATTAAATGAAAATACATATACATAAAACGTGTAACAAGTTTCAGCTTTCAGTTAGGTACTTATCCAGTAATTGGTATAATTTGTTTGGTGCTAATTTATATTTCCTGTCCCAAGGCGTTAATGGAAAAATAGCATCGGCGTAACTCAACAAGGAATATGTGCTTCGCCCTTTTAAATTTTTAAACTCTCCTAAAAATTATACCAAATCTTTTGAAAAATTGTATATTATTTGTATGTGTATAAAAGTAACATATAATATTTTAAACACATTCAACGCACAAATCGTATAAGTAGAAATTATTTTCTTTTTAAATTATTATAAAATATTTTTTTATGGGAAGTTAGCAGATGATTTTTATGTGTATCTTAAAATATTCTTTAGTCGGGATTATAGCCCCTTTACTTATTTAATTCTAGTTACGTCCGTGGAAAATGGTAATTTTCAAGAATAATATACTGTAATATAACTTTTGTTTTGAAACAAAATTATTTTAGGCGTGCTCGATTATTCCGACTTGGTTACCTTTTATCTCAATGTTCCTTCACGTTTCACTTGATTATTTATTTCATTTTTTCCTCTTCTGATGTATAATTTTGTTGTTGTTTTGTTATGCATGTTGTCGGTCTGTTGTATCAAATAAATAAATAAAGTAAATCATGATTTTGAATTTAATAATACTTATCATTTTTGTATAATACTTATTCAATGCATAATATAATGATAACCCATTTCAAAATTTTATCATGTGTGTAAACTACTTATAAAAATGTTCAAAAAATCTACGTTCAAAACTGAATTCGTTATCACATAAAAAATAAATTAAAAATTAATAAACAAAAAATACCTTTGTAAATCGTTAAATATTACATGGATATATACCAAGTTATAGTATTTTCATAGATCTTCCAGAGATATCCTGATTCCTGACTTTTATTTATTTATTTATTAACTATTGATCAAAAAATCATGTTACAAAAACAGTGGATATGCATAATGGTAATCTCTCAATTATTTGTAATACGAATATCATAATATAATAATATAATATCCTATTTTTTAACACAATATTACAATTTTTAGACTTTCATTATTCCGAGAGAATAATTATATAATATCATAGCAAAACAAAATAAAGTACTTAGGTACACGAATTTTTTATTCAATTTGTTAATTACTGATTAACCGCTTTAATATCTAGGTACATCAAAGTTTGTAGTTCAAACGTTTAGCTATAGCGTACGCACTATTCAATTATATATCATATCTACATATATTTTGGGACTCTATTATTTTGTATTTAAAAATAGTATAATTATACACAATATTATAATTTAGAAAAAACTAGAAACTACGTCTAGTATTTCGATACCTTAGTATCTATAATAATATGACCTGTACATGATTGCCGAAGTGTATACTTATGTATACTCGACAATCATGACAAACTGGAGTATGAGTGACAGAAATAGGACAATATCGGAATCATTTGAAAAAAAACATTCAAGAGATTTACTAATTAAATTGCTGTAATATAGAATAATAAAATGTATGTTAAGTATTCGTATTACAAGCAGATTAATCACTATATAATGTATTATTGCCAAAAACTGATTAGTGGATAATGTCAAATAAATAACAATTATCTGCACGTTACATAACAGATTATTCACCTACGTATATAATATATTTTCTCGAAAAATATTTTACAATAACGCCATTATTGTTGAAATGATAAAAAAAAGTTCGCATGAAAACATGTTTTTTGGGGGAGTAGAACGATTATAGTCATGAACGGATCAAAACAAATAAGTATAATAACTGTGTGCTAGACTTTCGGCGAAATTATCCTTCAAAATATTATCGATCATAGATCAAACGGACGACGATGAATTTCGTTAATCAAGTGGCTTTGATTACAGGAGCTGTCTCGAGCACTGGATACGAGTATGCAAAATTTTTACTTCAAAATGGCGTCAAGGTAATACTACACGTTACCGTGAGTTATATCCATAAATCATTTTCCATTGAATGATTCGAATATCAACAGATGGCGTTATGTGATAAGAATTTTGAAAATTGCCAATCGGCTGCTGAGACGTTTGCCAACATATTTGGTATTGGCACCACGTTGGCGCTACATTGTGACGTTACGGATAATGAACAATTCGATAGTGAGTGACGTATTATTCGCTTATAAATAATTGATAAATAATTATAATAATGATAATAAAATAATAAATACATAAAATATAATAATTATTATGATCAATATTATCAGTGTTGGGAAAATTCGTATAAAATGACCACGGATTAAACTTGAATTAAATCTATAATAAAAGTTACTTTTTAAAAATTATATAATATTTAACAAATTAAATTTCTTTTCAATTTTGATTTAATACTTTGGCGGTCCGGTTAATAAATTATTGCTGACCGAATCTGGTCACCGCGTAATATAGGCGAGTAAACAAATTTCAAATTGGACGTTTCTATCTTTACTAGTCTACTACTCTACTGTAATGAATACCTATGATGTATAACATTATAATATAATAGGTACCTAATGTATTTTATAATATACGTATTTTACGATACACTCGATGTTTGGAATTTTGTTAGACGCATTCAGATCATGCATCAATCATTTTAAGAGACTCGACATCGTCGTCAATAACGAGGGTGTGTACGGCGAGTCGGACGATAATTGGGACATCATTATGAGTACGAATTTTGTGCGTTTTTAATTAATGAATTACTAATCATACATAATATTTTATAATCATTATTTGTACAAACGTGTTTTTATTCGTTACAATTTTTTAAATTTGATTTAGGGTGGCGTCGTCAGGGGAACGATTTTGGCAATCAAACACATGGGAGTTCAGTACGGAGGAAGGGGAGGAACTATGATTCATACATCGTCTTTGTTCGTGCCAGACGGGCCTCTTGTCCCTTCATACAGGTCGTCGAAAAGAGCAGTTTGTGAGTACACGAAAGCTACCGGTAAAGTAAGTAAAAAAAAAAAAAAAATACAATGATTTATCGAATATATAACGAAATTGTATTTACACATTTTTTCTAAATAAGGATGAACAATTTTCCAAAGATCAGAAAATAAGAATCATGAGTTTATGTCCGAGTAAAGTGTAAGTGTTGAAAAATATATGAAATAATTATAATATAACATTTTGTTTGGACGAGAAAAACTTATATCACGTCGAACTGGAGATGAGAATAACAGTTTCGTTTCATTAATATTCGTAGGTGCAGACCAGAAAATATTGGCAGAGCTTTAATTCACATTCTAAAACTAGGTAAAACGGATGAATGTTGGATTGTTGAAAATCGATTAAGACCGAGACTTTTAGTTTCATCCAGTGACTCTTATTATTAAAAGAATGTAATGAAATATAAATTTACAACAACAAATAATAAGTATTGTTTTATTTTGTTAATCACAATATACGATTCAACGTATTTATTTATAGTTATTTATTATAGAAATCTAAAATCTAAAAAGTACTTCTATTAACTTTTATTGAATTTATCATGTAAGTTTATCATGCTATTTAATATGCTCATACGGTCCATAATAATAATTGTATTTGCATACCATCAACATATATATATATATATACAATATACACAATAATGCAATACAACTTTTAATTACATAATCTATCGTATTTTTTCTCTATACTCTAAATTTCATTAATTAAAAATATATAGATTTTTCATAAAATTCTCATAAATTCTAAAACATTTTATGTTTGTTTTAAAAATGTAATCCATCATGATCAGAATAGTACCTATTGATATTATTAAAATTTTAAATATTTATATAAGGTACGCGTGTTGTTATTTAATAAATTATGAAATAAAAGTTTAGACAAGCGACTTAGAGCTAAAATAACGATAATGGCACGCAACAATAAAATTAAAACACTTTCCGAAATATTACCCTTAACGTTGGAATTGTATTTTAAAAGTTGAATATTAAATAATTACTTTATTCATCAATCACACAACATCTGATTTATATAATATTAATAATTATAATAACCCTATATTAATTAATAAATAAACTCGATCAATATGGAAACTGTTTTATTCAAAGGCGCGATCAGGATTTAATTTTGGTGATGGTTTTAACTTAAAAATATAGTATCTAACTTAGAATTATATCATAATAATAAGTAAAAGCATTAGGTATATATAAATACAACATTATTCTCTTTTTTATTTTAATTTAAGGGTGGTTAGAACCCTCAAAACTACCCTCCTCAGCACGATCTTGTATTTGTATACAAAAAAGTATCTTAATAATATTTTGTTTCGCAGACTTTTGTTTTATAAAATTAAAATATCTTTAAGACTATATACAAAAATACGAATATAAATTATAACTTATAAAACCTATATCCAGTCAAATTTTAGATTCTGAGCAAAGCGAATAATGTATAGGTTTTACAATGATGGTTTTTAAAAAAAAATGTATGTATGAAGTCATATTTTTGGGTAGAAATAATGGTCCGATTACAAAAAATAGGGTATGCTTTCGGTAAAAAAATTGCATCTAGTTGGTAATTTTTCCTTGAGAGAAGAAAAACTGCCAAAAAATGGCGGAAAATCGGCAAAATTACGATTTCTGTTATTTTAAATTTGTTTATTTCATGATAACTTATTAAGTTTTGATCCTTGGAATTTGAAAATTTTTTTGAGTATTAAATAGATAATATACATGCATGGTAAAATTTTGGAATGGATTGGTTAATTTTCTAGCTAAGTATAGAGCTATGAACATTTTTCCAAAAATGTTTAATATTACCTGCCATTTTGAGTTTATCAGTTTGAAAAAAGATTTAAAATAAAATAATACTCGATGATAACTGATTTGAATAGCCGAATATGGTGATACGTCAAATTATTAATTTAATCAATATTTTTAATTCGACTTGAATAATAATTATAATAATATTATTTAATTATAAATATTATACAACGTTTATTCATTATTTAAATGATTATTTACAGTGGTTAAGAATTTGAAAAAATTAAATCCTTTGATTATTTAAAAAATCACTAGAAAATATTATTTTTTATAAATTGTAAAGTTCTTTTATTTTTTATATGATTTGTAAAAGATATAGGCATTTTATACAATTTTAATTAGTTTTATTTATTGCATACTATTTATATCAAATAATAATAATAATCATTATTGTAAAATATTATATTATATTGTTATAACTCGTAGGTGAGAAATATTTTTCCGAATTTCTTTGTCATTTTTTTCGACCAGTCGCGAGTCGTGCCCAGAAGTAAATATTTATTTTTAAATTATTTTGTATTACTTTATTATAATACAATAATAATTAAGTAAGGCTATAAAAATTATATTTAATTTTTGAAACTTATTATGTTTGCCATAACTAAAATGTGGATTAAATAGTTATGTTTTAGATTCTGATAGCGAACCGAATTTATTGGTTTTACAAAGATAAATTTGTTTTTTGTCTGATAAAAATTTTATGTAGAAATAATGGTATGATTAATACAAATAGGGTATGATTTTAATAGTTTCAACCTGGTACTTTATTCAACTTATTTTTCGAATTTCTCAAAAGTTATTCCTTAAGATAAGAAAAACTACCAAAAATCTGCCTAAATCACGGAGACTGTGATTTTGATTAATTTTATTTTAAATATTTGATGATAACTAAATGCAATTTTAACCGTAAAAACTTGAATTTTTTTTTTAAGTATTCTTGCAGGTATACCTAATCTACATAGAGGGTAAAATTTTTGAAACGGATTATAAGTAAAATATATTATATAAATTCATTCAGATCTTAATTATAATAATAAACCACTAATATCTCTGAGGACAGAAAGGACAAAGGAGGAACGCTCAGCATCGATTTCTCTGTTTTTTGTCATTGAAATTTTTAATTCAGAATTCAATTTATAGTCTTAATTGCTTCTCCAGTTAATATGACGTGAGTAAAATTTCAGCTTACATTAATTTCATAAACTATAAAAGATATGAAAAATAATAATCTTACCTCTCTAATTTCATTTAAAAAATGCACAGGTGTATTTAATTGCACGTAAATTAACTTTGGTTACTTATATATTATATATTTTTTATTTTATCCGACTTGTGTAAATAATATATAAAAGATAAAACACAGGTGCTGTTTTTCAAAGTTAGTTACTTGTTGTAGTAATATTGACTTCTATCTAATGGAGTTATAAGTATTTTCAATCATAATATAATATTAATGTTTAGTAATTTAAAACAATAATTAAAATATTGTTAATATAAACTGCGAAAAAATATATAAAGTATAAAACGAACATTTATAATTGTGTAAATTATTTATAATAATCGAGAATGAAATAAAATAAAGTTATTGGAGCAATGTTTGCAGAAACAAATTTAAATATAATTTATAGTAGGTAAAATATATAATTTATACGCTATATTCTAATTAAATTGTTATACTTTAATATCGTGTTGGAAAAGAAACATGCTTAAATAGTTTTTTCCTTTATGTTCAGTATGTTGCGCAAATGTTATAATTTATTTTCTTGGTATTATCTAAGTTCGTAAAATAATTAGGCTTTTTAACAAGTATTTATTTCAAGCGATAGTAACAATATGGTTGGTTTATAACACAAAATTGAAAATATAGACTAAAATGTAACTCTTTAATTATATTTAAACTCTATCTGTTAAATTTTCGAATTTAATTATAGACTTTCACCAAAGGTTATACAACATAGTGAAATTAGTATAATAAAGTACAAGAAATATACGAACAAAAATAATTAACGTATACAGAAAGCAAATAATAATAAATAGTTCTGAAAATGTGATGTCTTGGGTTACGTATTTCAATTGAACTGATGAACGCGACGAGAGTAAATACATTTTTTTCTTCATCTTTCAAAACACTTCGTTATAATAGAAGTATTATTAAAATATCTTTTATATTGATAACGTTAATAAAAGTATAGAGTATTATTATAATTGTAATTTATTACATATTTAATGTTAATTAAATAATAATTAAAAATATTTTATTTTATTTTTTATTTATTAAATTGTAATTTAAAATCAAGTATACGTTGGTTACGCCCTTCTTGCGCTTTTAATTTCCAAGCGTATTTTTGATTTCAGTAATCTCTTGCGGGTAACGCATCATCTTTTCTTCCTCTGTTATAGTGAAACACTTCTTTAAATTATTTTTATTTTTTTGGTTTCATTTCATTTCCTGTTACTAATTAAATAGTGTTTATGTTTATTAAAATATAATAGCTATGTTTCTCGGTTTAATTATATAAGAACGATTAACACACGTGTAGGTAGTTATTATCATTATTATTTTCAGCGTAAATCGTTACAAAGATAGCCACAAACTGTGTTAAGATATTTTTCATGTAATAAACTGACGTTTAGATCTAATTAACTTTAATATTTAATGATATTGATAAAATTAACATGTTTATTATGAAAATTATGCCGAATTTTCATCTGGTATAAAATGTATATTGTTAAATGTGTGGTATACGCCCTTTCTAAATTTTAAAATTAAAATTTTATTTTATAAAAAAAGCGGTGCCTTTGATTACTATTATTGCTTTAGTGATATACTGAGGCTATGTTCATGAACGCCTTTTTCACAGATTATTCTCCTAATTTTTCTGAAAATTTTGATACCAAAATATCAATTATCGATCTTTTGTGGGTTACGCTATTTTTACAAAACACCGTCGATATATGTAATCATATTTGGAAAAACTGTTTATTTAATTTATTGAAATCTATTGAACAATTTAAGTTGTGGCACTTGGAACTGACGTTTTCTAAATTATTAAGTACCTGAATACTGCAGTGTCTTATGACTTATAAGTTATTTTTATTTATTATAAAAACAATTACTCACCGCCATACGTAACTGGTTTCTAAAAATTAATTAATTTTACAAAACGTTGCACTATACGATATATACCATACCTACTAAATAAGTTTGTTATTTTATTTTTAATAAAAATGTTAAATTTATTATTTGTCAAAACTTGTAGATTTTTTTAAAGGTTATTTAATGCAAAGGTATCGTTTAAACTTTTTGCAGAGTACGGTACGATTATTAGTTTATATGAAAAGTTTAGAACAACAGTGTAGTTCGGCGGAGAAAATATAATTTATATCCCGAAGAGGATGTATAGGCTCGAGCGGCTAAACATTTTTTCCGTATTTCACTATAATATTTATCGCGACGCGCTAATTTTAAATTATTAAAAATTATACAGATGCTTGTTCAATGTTATTCAAAACTGTCAGTAAACTATTTCATACAGTCGTTTCAAGTGATACGTCACTATACGGAATCGGGATTTCAATATGAAAAACGTTTTAGTATCTATACGTGATTTAATGGATTTTGCAGGACATGTACGACGATCAAGTGTCAACTGAAATATGAAAAACATAGACAGAAAATATTTTCCTCCCCTCGTGATATTTTGAGATAAATCCATGCTATTAAACACGGGTGGTGCGGGTGAATAAAAATTGTTGATTAATTTACATTTTCTCCATCTCGTAAGGTACTGTTAATTATTATTTTAACGACAATATGATAATTTTCTTAAACATTTTTTTAAATTTAAATTTAAATATAAATTGTCAACATATCACTTTATAACCTTTTACCGTTTGAAATTACTCGGAAGTAATACAAGAGACTTTTTTTTTCCTGTGTATAATCGCTAGTAACGCAAACTCAATTATCTCACCACTTTAAATTAGTGTATCCTCGCAGGGCATAATAAATTATATTAAAATTAACACAAGACAATTTTAAGTCATTCAAGTCAGTGCTCGAGAATTAAATTTATTTTTATAACAATCAAATATATCGTAGTCCTGTCTAACAAATAATTTCTTACAAAAACGACACTTCTGTGTATAGGTATATTTTAGTATATTTTATTTTGTTTCTAAAATATTGAATATATAAAACTGAATAAGCTCGATAAATTAAAATTTCAATGTTCATTACAAATTCGAAATAATTTAATTTCGTTATTTAACGAAACTAGCATATTTTGCCTTATTAATCGACCATTGTTCACACATAGACTGTTACTAAATTTTAATTTTTAGCAAATGTTAATATTAAAACTATAATTTATAATAATTAAATAATGATATAGAATTAATACATTATTGCTGATCATAACAACTTTACTATTATTAAATTTATATTGTGTATTATTTACTTATATCATATTATTGATAATATTTTATCCATAGATTGTAATGGTTGTACTTAGTATTAAGTCTACAGTTTAAACATAAACAAATTAAATAAATATTAAAATTAAAATTTAATTATAAACGAAGAAAAATAAAAATTGAACAAACTAATTATTTATTTTTTAAAACTAAATTTTACTAAATGTTTTAATAAATTGTTATTTCAAAACGGCGATTCATAACTGAATATTATCATTAATATATATTAAATATACCTATATAAGTAATTTTTCTCTGTTTGAAACAATAATAACTGTCTTTGAATACAAATTTAAGTTTGATTTTTTTTAAATGTTTAAAACATATAAACCCTTCGTCTAGAGCAGACAATTTTTATTAGTTTTATTTATTACTTACCTCTTATATCAAAGTATTTTGGAAATAAAATTTATTTCGTATATATAAAATGGAAAACGAAAAATCAAATTTATTCAGTAGCGTGCAGATTTACCATTATGATTCATATATACATTATGTGGTTCTAAATTAATTCTAAACCTATATCAACTTATCTCTATGTATATACTAATAAAAAAAAACTCAGTAAAATAACTTTTATTTTATATTAAGAATCAGCAAACAAAAACTAAGATAAATTATGTGATTTTAATATTGCTTTAATATAATATGATTAATATTATTGATTTTAGAATAATATCAATATCAATAATTTAATACTATACTTTAATACATTTAAGAAATAATTGAACTAATTATTAATAGTATGTATTTTTCAATTAAATAGCTCTGAATTACACAATATGTATTTTTTAAAAGCATTTTTTTTTAATAAAAGATAATTAAAATTTAATGATTTGCGTTATTATTGTGTGCAGCGAACGTGTTAATTTTCACTAGACAGCAGCTAGAATTTTTTAGGTCATAATGCTGTTTTTAGCTGTAGTTAATATATACCAAGTAACTGTTATCTTACAAAAATAATAGATACCATTGATTAAATAATTACTTTATTTTTATGTTTTAGTAAAAATTCGATATTTTTATTTTGTAACATCCAAAATAGAGACACCCATCAAATGTTCAAGTGAGACCAATTTTAATGTATAAATTATGCCTTTACGTCACTGAATTCATTACTTCAGAAGAGAGAAAACAACGAGAATTATTAAACCTCAATAATTATATTTGTCACTTTACGAACACAAATTTTTTTATTGTTTAAAAGGTTAGGACAGGTTAGGTTCGGTTTTTGTCTATGTAGGTGGTAGGTCGAAATCTGAACTACATAAAAAAACGTCTCTGTTAAATATTGTAAACTTTCATTTTGTAGTATTGTGATTGTTATTTTCTCGTAAGCAATACAAAATTCCGGCTAACCGGAAGTACCTACTACGAACGTTTATTTTCCGGTGGTCACCGATTTAAACACGATGAAAAAAGATTAGGGTTAGATTTGGGGAAGTAATGGTCAAATACAATATCCTCCTTGTCGTCAGTTCAAAATGTTTTGTAAGTTAGGTTATCAAATCAACAAACGTATTTGACGTTAACAATATTGATTTATTATTTAATACAGTGGCGAAAGCATGAAATATTTTTTAGATGGTTATAATTTAATATTTATTGCACTTACAGATATATGAACGTATTATAAACTACCAATTTAAAATATTATTTCTACACATTTTAGTTTTTAAATATGCAAGTAAAAAATTTAATTAATTTTTTTTTTCTTGTTGAGTGGAGGTTATAAAGCGTCTGGTTATGCCATTGATCAATAGTAACATGATATGAGAATACTTACGATTTATTTTGACGTCATATTACTCAATATACATAAGTATAATATTATAATTATTAGGGCTAAGAAATATCTGAATTATAAAGTAAAACATTTTAAAATAATAAATTGTTACAGAATTGTTCTAAAAGTGAAACTTTGTGTTTCGTATATATCTGCTATATTGTTATGCGCAGTTAATATTAATTGTTAACGATACATTTATACACAAGTTGAAGTTAAATATTATTAACGCTTTTGATTACGTGCGTTGTATATTGAAATTTTATCGGGTAATAAACGTATCACTCACAATTGAATATTTGAATTAATTTTAATACTCGTTAAAAAAACAATATGGATCTTTTTGTTTTTAATGATGTTTATTATATATTATTTACCAATACCATATTTAGTTTACTTTGGTTTTGCCAATGCAATTATTTTTTTTTAATTATTTTTTTTTTTTTGTTACACAATGAGATAGGTATTCGGAAACGATTGAGTTCGAATTCAAATTATACAGTTTTCAAATACAATTTTAACAAATATATAATTATTATTTGTAATTAATCCAAAGTACGATACATCTACGAGATTTAACTAGACTGGGTAAATATTTTTAACACAAAATGTTTTTGTTTTTATCCACAATAGCGTTTACATAAACAATATTACTATATAGGTATTGTGTGAAGATTTAAAAACTTTTTAATTATATAATTTCATGTCTATAAAGTTATCGTTTGATAACTTTTATAATAACTTAAAACCTAACCTAATCGATTATGTTTATAAATTTATATCATTCTAAATACAGGTTAAGTTCATTATAATCGTTCATAATAATTATACTGTATATTAATATTTAATGTATTTAAAGGAAAATATTCCATTTTTTTCCGTTTAATTTTCTAATTATTTTATATCCTTTGGCCAAATAATAGTAACCATAACCCATATAATTGTATAACTGCTGCATATGTACGATATATTATATCTACTTTCATTGATTATAAATAATTAATATACTTTTTTTCCCAAATGACCTCTTTAACTAAGTGCAATTCTTGGGACATTGGAGCCATAAAACGATAGTTGGCAACATTAAGCACACCACAATGACTGTAAGTAATGTGTTTTTTCCTTCTGTAAGAAAAAAAAAAAATAAAATGTAACAATATTTGCACGGTCGACGATACCAATAGATTTTAGGATAGTAGTAGCCAGTAGGTACTCGTACATATAATTATAATTATTATATTATAGTTATTATAATATTATACTTCAAAAATATTTAGTCAAATATATAGTTTATAACATATTTTATTTTATACAAATTTTAGTTATATTAATAATAATGAATTATTATAATGATAAAGTCGAGAAAAATAAAACCATGTTAATATTATAAATATATTTTGCCCGTTTTCATATTTTATACATTTAAAATATAATAACAAACATGTAGACAGTTGGTTTATTTATTATGATGATAATTGAGAACACAATATCAATTAATTCATAGTTCACCGATTATTGGGAGGTTCTAGTACCTAGGTATTAGTGTATAACATGAACAATAAATTAAAATATAATACAACTAATATGTTAATACCTAATCGAATCATTTATTATAATATATTCTGTAAGAAAATACAGATACGACTATATTATACAATTAAAACCGACAAACATAGTTTACGACGTTTAGGAATATTCATAATATTATATTATATATTATTATCCTATACTAACTTCATTATTATTATAATACATATAACGATCAATTATGATACAGAATGATTGTACGATTTGGATTTTGATACCAACTATCAGGTTATTGGTATAATTTTATAAATATTTTCTAAGTTTCTTTTTAATATATAATACCAGTATAACCATGTTAAACCACACATATATATATGTTATAATAATTATTAATAATATATTATTTATTAGTTTGATATCATACAAATTAATACATACCCGTCGAATAAACATATATAGCTACATAATATTATTATATTGTATAATAAGTTTTCTTTGGTATAAATCGACAAATTTGAGTTCATACCATGAATGCGAATAAGTGTAGTTTAATATATTTAATACAATATTCACGTTTTAATAAATTAAGATATAATAGTATGATTTTGGTCCCGTTTAACATAATACAATATACGTAATTGATTCTGTGAGATTTTCCTATCTCTTCGCATATTTAGTTTAGAGTGGTTTTATTACAGCCAAGCTAAAATATAATATACAAGATAATTTAATTATCACGGTATAAATATATTGACGTATATAAATTACAATTGCTAACCGTATACGTGGTTCAAATCATTTCGAATAGTTATTGTGTGTATATATATATATGTGGTTATATGTATTCTACTATTTCGAGATCAAATAAATCGGGAAAATCGTCGAGAGAAATTTACAGCATATTATAGATGAGTAAGATTGTATCTATTTCTTTGGGAATTCAAACCACCTCCCTAACTCGAATTTTTTTAGAAAATTTTTACATTTTTTAAAATGTATTAAATAATTATTATAATAGTAAAATAAAAATCCCCCAGAAAATTGCGTCTGTTTACGGCCTTGTATATGAGGATATATTTAAGAATTTAATTAGGTGTTTTCATTATTATTTTGTAACTTTTGCAATTAAACTAACATAATGCAACTATGATATACAATATTATTAAGTAAGTACCTATAAAATGTGTTAAACGTTTCAACTTTAACTATAATATATAACCAAAGATTGTCATTTTGTTCGATAAGTTAATTTTTCGATTACTCTAATATTTTCAATCAAATAAGTCGCACGTGTCAAATTACCATTATTATAATATTTTTTAAATATAATATAATGTTATGTACAAAAAAATAAAACACACGCGTACAATTTTATAAACAAAATATTTCAAAATAAATACAAATTCTCGATACTAAACTTTTTTAACGCTCTGTATAAATCAGTTTAGTTTCCACTATAATAATTCCAATTTGGGAGAGAATGACTAAAGGTTTTACTGTTTTATTACCTTTCTACCGACCGAGGGTTTTTCATTTTGACCATAATTTATTTGCCCGCAACGATGTGTAGATATAAATAATTTGTCACCACACGTCTTCTCTTAATCAAACTGCCGTCGCGATGTGCTTAAATTGGTTACCTAACCTTGAATGGTGTAATCTTATAACGTTGCTTAAAATGTGACGAAAACTATTATTATTATTATTATTATTTTTTTTTTTTTTTTTTAACCTAAGCTACGTAACTTTTTTTGCTTATTTTGGTGTATCAATGTCAAAATTTCATCGAGTTGATTTTAATAGTTATTATTTATATTTTTTTTATAAATATCAGTATTATTATGTAACATAATATGGTAGAATCCAAATACAAATTGCAAAGGATCGAAAAAAATAAAATAAAATTTAATACGTCCATTTCAAAACCTGAATGTTTTAAATGTTATAAGTTATTAAGAATTTCGCTGAAATATTTGTAAACTAAAATGAGTAGTACTCTCCTTACTCAATATTAAGAATTCTAAATTATCAATTGAATATGTCGTATCTCGTAGGTAAACTAAGAATTCAACTTTTTTTAAATGTACCTATAATTTTTTTGTGTTTTAATATAATATAATATTAAATGAGGCAATAAGTTGGATAAGAACATGTTCTCATGTTTAGTGAATTGTATGTTTACGTGGTATCGGAAAAAAATGTAAGAAAAACGTATGATTATTGGTTAGTAAATGAAAAATAAAAAATAAAAATTGAAATTATAATGAATAGTCTTCACGTTATATTTTAATAATTTAAAACGATTTGTATAGTATTCTGGTATCTATATATTATTTTAATGCGATTTATATTTGTACAGCTTAAAATATTGAGAACGTAGTAAATACAAAATTAACGAACAAACAAAGAAAGAAAGACGAGCGAACGTTACAGAGAAAAAATAACAATAAAGTATTATTGAAACGTTATTAGTAAAATGTATTTATTTTGTATCGGAAAAAACCAATAATAAAATGCTAATTTCTTAAAGAATTATTAGTACAGTAAATTTTCTGTTGGCAGTTATTGGAAACACATGGGAACCGCGAACTATTTTGATTTACAAAGTTTCTTACGAGTTTATGCGATCAAATTTTCAGAAAATTAATCCTCCGTTATGTTTTTCAACTCGATTAAATTAACTTAACTAAAACTTAACTAAAATTGTAATTCGTCATTAACTAAGTTAATATGGAAAAAAAGATATGCCTGATAAGATTTTAAAATAGTATTTAAGTGCGCGTTAAAATAAAATTACTATTTCTTTATTAATATTATTAGATAATTTGTCTCAAACAGTAGTCTTAGCAAACGTAATATTTTCACATAAAATAATAATAGAACAAACGTAGGAACCAAAGAAGAGAGGAAAAGAAAAAAAAAAGATAATCTGGAAACGTCGTTTGTTATACATTTATCTTATTTTATACAGAGTGAGTTGATGGAACGATGTTAAGCGATCAATTTTAAATATTGATGTTATATGTTATGATCATATTGTTATAAGTTTTAAACAATATGTAGCGTAAAAAAAAATAATCGTCTGAATTTAGGTTAGATTACATGTAATGACGCGTATTTTGAGTATCGTTGTGACAAGGCACTCTAGGTAAAGTAAGGTTAGGTCAATAAACTCATCATTGTCAGAAAATTATAACTCATCGAATATTAAAATGTCCAATGTTTTGCATATAATTTTAATGTTTGATTAGTTAGATTGGGTCTATCGGACTAGAACGTATTAAAAATTAATAAAAATGTTATATTGGTCAAACTTTGATATCTTTAATTGCTATGGTCGATATACCTATCAAACATTTGCTACCGTAATTGGTGTTTCATTTCCATTAGCAATTATAGTCTTTATATCAGACTAGAATACGAAATGTGTTTTTGAGACTCAATCTATTCACTTGCATATTAAAAAACATTGGTTCATTAGCTAGGTATATAACTTAGTACAAACAATATTAAAAGAAAATGCATTGACAATCATCTTTTGTGCTTATTACATGTAAAATAGTCGTATGTAAAAAGTGCTTTTTAGAGGAAAATAATTTTTAAAATAATGTATTTTTTTATAATAATATTCTAATAAACTGTATTTTTATAGATATAATTTATAATAATCATCATATTAAAAAAAAACAAAAACAAAAATTATCATATTTAAAAATATAGAAAATTAATTGTATTTTTAAAATGTATTTACAAAAATTATCTGAAATGTTTGACATCTTTTGGTTTTGCAATTGTTATAACATATCTACTCGTATTTTTAATTGTGTTCAGTTAAATGTTATTTATATTTTAAAAACAAATTTCAATAAATAAGATTAAAATAGATTTAAAGATACGGATAATTTAGACCCGTTATATCCATCTACGTATTATTTCTTCACAAACCTAACGAAGGGTTAAATTTTATAACGCGTCATATTTTAATAAAAGCATAAAATAAAATAAAAGTGAATCATTGTATTTTGTTGCTACTCAATTATATTATATTTTATACTACAATTCCTTATCTTGTGACTGATATTAAAATAATATATTGATTATTTACAATTTTCAACTGACCTTTTTCAGCCCAAAACCTCGACTAACTTGACCCATGCATGGATTTTTTCCTAAAACCACGAGTTATGAAATCGACCGTATCACTCTGTATATCTAATCGCGGTTACAGTCACTGAATCGTAATTTAATGTTTACGTGCGCAATAATTTGGTTCGGGCCGTATGTCAGAGATTTAAAACGTATTTTTGAATGTTACTTTTCCTTTTTATTCTGCTTTACTTTTTTTTTTACGATTTATCCGATTCCCTGACATCGGTAACCGAACAAACCAGATTTTTAAACCCATCGATCGGTCGACCGCAGTGTCACAGAGTTTTATAATACTCCTCAAATGAAATCTCGGGCACCCAATAAAAACCTTGATGTTTTCTATTATACTTTGCGTGTATTTCTAGATTTTACAGATTTTACTTTCATTTTAATTTTGTAATATGAGCATACACACACACACGCGCACACACACACACACACACACACACACACACACACACTAATATATATATATATATATATATATATATATGTTAATACACCAAAGATTGACAAATAAAACACTTAAAAAATATTATTTTAAATGTACAAAAAAAAACTTCCCATTTTGGTCAAGGTTCGATGATGGCTATGGCCTTGGGCTGCTCGGGCCCGGCCGGACGTCAGCTGATCGCCTCGTCCGGCGGATTGTTGGTGAGCGTGTTCCACAGTGGCGACCTGGCCGGTCGTGGCGGCGGTTTGTCCGTCTGTACGGCCACCGATATCCTAGCGATGGCCAAAACGTGTTGCTAGCTGTCCGGACAGACGAGCGCCTCGACCGCTCCGCCGCCGCCGCCACATTGGCCCGTCGCGGAACCGCCGACGTCGCCGCCGGTGACCACGCTGCTGCACGCTATCCCGGCACTGCTGCTCTCCATTTCGCTTCTTTCTTCCATGACGGGATCCAGGTCGCAGGACGCGTATGACCGGCTCTCGCTGCGCAACGGATATCCGCGGCCGCCGGATGACAGTGGCGAATGCATGGCACTGCCACAGCTGGCGTTGGCTCCGGCCGCCAAGTAAACGCCTGTAAAACACGCGCGCATTCACATTATTATTATCATTCGTTTGGGATGATGTGGACGAGATGGCTGGAACTCAACTTCGTAATAATCCAAAAAAATACTTTATTTCATACTTTATTTTTCATTGCTTAACATTTTTTCTCCTCGTTTTAAAACTTCAAACGTATACTGTGTCGAAATCATAAACACCGTTAACACGCACGTGTCCCCAGCCGCCCATTTCATCACGGCACAAATGCATCCCAATACTGCACAAATATAGCCAAATACCATGAAAAATGCCTAACCCATTACCGCACACAAAAATTACTTATTACCGCAAAAATATAGCCAAATACCGCACAAAATGCCTAGCCCATTACCGCACACAAAAATTACCCATTACCGCACACAGAAATTACCCATTACCGCAAAAATATAGCC